>JAAAKQ030076217.1:0-15233 GCA_010016005.3 Zanna intricata | reverse complement strand
CAAAAAGAGGCAGTCATCGGCGAAAGCTTGGACCGTGACGCCTTCTGGGTATGTCAGTCCCAGAAATCCGTCAAACAGCAGGTTCCACAGCAGAGGACCGAGAACGGAACACTGCGGGCTTCCCCTGGTTACGGATTTTTCCACAACTAGGCGCGCATCCTTGAACAGTGCCGTTCGGATCCTATACACCCTTGTCATCTTGTGTTCTTTTGGGTTTTAATTTCCTATAAAAAGTCTATTTCTGAATGATCTGTCTGAAAGGACTTGTCTTCTCAATAGCCACTAGTTATTTTATCAGGAAGGAAGAGCCTTTTTTTCATTTTTGTTTAGGAGAAGGGCTAATAACCAAAGCAGTCGATGCCCGTAACCCCAAAGAAAAAAAAAATCTTCCTTATGATCTTTATTATTTCCTTTTGATCTGTTTAGTTAGAGAGTTTATTATGTAACAAGAAAGACAGATCTTATTACTGTATAAACAGACATCTTATTCGTTTGTTCCCGATAACCACGAAAACTAGGGAACCAATCATTTTAAACTAAACATTTTAACTGTAGCTTTCTTATGATCCTCGGAATGTTTATCAAAGGTCAAACTTCACTCTTTGTAATAAGTAAACTTCTTTTAGCAAGTTAAACATCACTGTTTATATATCAATAAATGTCAAGTCGATATCAATATCGATTTCAGACATTTATTATGCGAGTTCTCTTTTTTCGGTTTAGCCTCCAGAACTACCGTAAAGGTATTACTTCAGAGGATGAATGAGAATGATATGTATGGATGTGAATGAAGTGTAGTGTTGTACAATCTAGGGCCGACCACTCCTGAAAAGTGTGGTTAATTGAAACCCAACCACCAAAGAACACTGGTACTCACGATATAGTATTAAAATCCGTATAAAAATAACCACCTTTACTAGGATTTGAACCTTAGAACTCTCGATTTCGAAATCAGCTGATTTGCGATGTCGCGTTAACCACTAGACCTAGACTAGGTAGGCTTTATTATGCGAGTTACTAAATTTAATGTCATCATCTATAAAAAAATCAATGTGTATTACTATCGTAATATACAGAAAAAAAATTAATTTGATAGTAAAATTAAAGGGAATAACGAATATTTACATATATTTAAAAATGAAAAGTTTGTTATTTATACAAATTAAGCTATTTTATCGGGTAAGTTGTGAATAGCGATAAATCTAAAACATGCATAATTACTAAATACCTATTTCCAATTTTTGAAGTTCTATAAGCAAATAACGAAGGCGAAGCCGCGACGGGGGATACTAGTTCTTAATAAAGTTGTGAATAAAACAAACACAATTAAAATGTTTATAAAAAACGTAACACTTAAGCTACTATAAAAAAATTGAAATATAAATGTCAGCGTAATTCGTAAGAGTAAAAATTATAAAAAAAATTATGATAAAGGTTTAAATTAAGAAATATCTATAAAAAAATTCTTGGCTGTTAAATTATGGAAATCTGTTCTTTCTGATATTTCCGACTAGACGCTTTCATTTACTACACCTATAAAAAGACCTAAATAACTATTTTTACTTTTTAAATGACTTTGAATATGAAAGAATAGAATAGTATGACCGGTGGATGACGTAACCCACAAAAAATTAAAATTGCTTAGTTTTAAAAGATTAAAAAAAAAAATCGGATTACGATTAGAAATTCATATAAAAAACATCAATTGAATGAATGATAAAGATGAAATTTCATTTTACTTGATTTGATGTTTATAGTTTTGCTTTACATGTAAAATCAAAGTTAAATTTTCGGCCTTTATTAACAGTCCGTCTCGGTTATCGTGTATAATTTCAGTTAAATAAAAGTGTTCCGAAAAGGAATATTTATGAACAAAAAGGAATGATTTAAAAAATCAATTATGTGTTGGGAATTGATATGAAGATGAACAATATTTCTTTTAAGAAAAAAAATTGTATTTTCTTCAAAAAGTATTTGTAAAATTTATTTAAAAATGACCTATTCAAGTTAAAAGTATACTCCGTTTAAAAATACGCCTGTATATTAAAAAAAATATCCGTTAATATAATATTATTTCAACTGAAAACGTAAATATAAAAACATATACTGTATAAAAATTCTAATTATTAAGATCAGTAACTAACTAGATTAGAATTAAAGGAAAAAGATAAAGAAAAATCTCCTATCAACATTCAACATTAAAGCAGCAAGATAATAGTAAAGTCGTCGTGACTTCATATTGCTGAAAACAATGTTTTCCCACTCTTTAGTATAGGTGTATCCTTATCTAAACCTCCCTTACAAGACAATTACCAGCACGTCAGGGCACAAATAACGATACATTTGCACTAATTGCGCATTTAAATTTAGTAAAAGACGTCCCCTCTTTTTAATAAGTAAGAAACGATTTTGTACACAGCTTTTCGTTTTATATAAAAGGGAAACTAACTTTGTAATTAGATCTTATTTAAATTAGCCGTTTAAATCGGGTAATTTTATTTATAATAATCAAGGTTGGCATTTAGTTTTTTCATATAAATACGTAATTCTTTATTTTTAATTTTACTTTATATTTTTATTGTTTTTCAGTTTGTAATTTCTTTTTTACTTAGTTAAATTTTTAATGATAAGGTGTTTGTTGAATTGTAGGACAGATATTTTTTTAAATTCGATCTTCAAAAATTAAACTTATAATTTAAAATTTAAAAAATTGAACGAAAAATATTAGTACTTTGCAATACATGGAACGTTTCGTAAGTGTTGCATCTAAGAGTATAAGTGCGAAGAATAGATAAGTTAAATTATTTAAGGCTATTTTAATTTATCGACTCGTGTACATTACTAAAATTAAACACCCCAAGGCCTCCGTGGCGCGAGTGGTATCGTCTCGGCCTTTCATCCGGAGGTCCCGGGTTCGGGTTCCGGTCAGGCATGGCATTATTCACACAATGGTATTATTCACAAGCTACAATTCATTCATCTCACCTCTGAAGATATACCTTAACGATGATTCCCTAGGTTAAACACAAAACAAAAAACACCGTAAGACAGTTTTTTCAGCCATAAGTCACTTATATTTGTTAATGATTCCATATTTACTTATTCAGTATTCCATATCAGATAAAATTTATTAAATTAAATAAATTTTACTTCTTATTATTAAGTAAAAAACTTTTTGTTTATTATATAAAACAAAAATTATTTTATTAAATTTTTTTTTTCTTTCTTTTGTTTATCTATTTTCAAAAGCAATCAGAAAATGATCATATAAAATCTTTTTCAAATGTTTTTTTATATATACTATTGTATATAGTTTAATATAAGAAAATTATGCAAATAAATAATACAGAGTGGCGCAAAGAAGCCAAGCGATTTGAAAAATTAATAACTATTAAATTGTATTTGATTTCGTTCATTTTCTTTTTAAACATTATGAAGAAAATCTGGGAAATTAATGAAGGTAAGGTACGTAGTTGCTCAGCGAATGAGGCACAGAATTTTATTTGGAAAACCAACATTCAATAATATAGATTCAACAAACTTATCTTCCGCTTTCATAAATAGACACTTGATGTAACGTTTACGATAGCACGGTTCAGGAAGGGATATACCAAAATCCGGAAAACCATTTGCAGCCCGAAGTGAAGAGAATATGCAACGAGTACGAGAGAGTATTTAAGAAAACCTAAAAATATCTCGAAGATGCTTTCTTCAGTTAATCATTACTTGGATTAAATATTACTCATTGCAGACATACTAGTAAAGGACTTAAGATGTTTCCGTACAAAATTCAAATCGTGCAACAATTGAAGCCGAGAGACCTTGAACAACGCCTAAATTATGCCGTACATATAAAAAATTGGCACGAGAAAATAAAAACTTCATGCATAATTTGATAATGAGCGATGAAGCCCACTTTCATCTAAGTGGTTTTGTTAACAAAAACAATTTGCTGAATATGGGGAACTGCAATTCCAAGAGTTATTCACTCTTGGATGAGAGAATTACATTCGCTTAAATGCAGAGTCTGGTATGGTATTATATCCCAAAGGATTATTGGGCCAGAGAAGATGTTGACGGGAATGTTGTAACAGTAACTGCTGAACGATATCGGCATATGATCCAAACTTTTCTGCGACTTGAAAAAAATGGATTGCAAACTGGAAACCTGATTGTTGCTAACAATCAAGTTATGTGGTTCCAACAAGACGGAGCTACTGCATACATGGCAGCTCTTAAGAAAGATTTTTGGCTAAGGACAATTTTAACTAATTCTGCAATCAACTACCTCCTTGTTTGCCGGATTTAACAGCTCTAAATTATTTTCTCTGGGGACATCTAAAGCAGAAAGTTAATAAACTAATGACCATCCAACAATTAAAAATAATACTCGAGCTGAAATTGAAGCCGTAACTCCTACTATTTTAACCGAGGTCACAAAAAACTCTAGAAAGAGCAAAACTTTGTGAGGTACAAAGTGGGGGTCATTTGTGTGACGTAGTTTTCCATCAGTACTTTAAAAATCTTCATAAATCTTAATATATAAAAAAATATTGGGCTGAAACTTATTTCCGGTTCGTCTGGGCGTTCTACTGGACGGATCGGGCTGATTTTTTTCTATTCTGCTCGGAATGATCCAAAAATATGTCATTAAGCGTTATCGGACCCCAAACTTATTCGTTCTCCTCTGACAATTATTCATCTATTCTTTAATTCAGGAAATTTCTGAGGTTATTACTCACAGGATAATAATTCTGAAGGTCTGTTGACAATTTTCGACATATATTCCGGCCATTTTGAGCAGAATAAAAAACATCAGCCTATCCAGACATTCTACTGGACGAATTGAAAAAAGGTTTTAAGCACGCATTTGACATGGAATAAGAAAGGAAAGAAATATCAAGCGAGGGGATTGGGGTAAGACGGGTTGTAAATGGAAAAGGATTATAGCAGATTTTTTAAAATATATAACATTACTTTATAATAACGCTGCGGAGCAGCAAGGGGCCACTTATTATAGTCTCTAATTCTTTATCGAAATAAATTAATTTAAAAATTTTCTTTGTGTAAATGTTTAAAAACGGCTTGCTTCTTTTGCATATCTAAAATTAAATGCGAATTTAAACACAGACGTAGCCAATCAAAACTGAAAAAGATTAGTTTTAAAATTGAAACGTTTTTTTAAGTTTAAATATATTTTATACAATTATTCAATTTAATACTAGTTTTATAAATAAATGTATATTTAATGTTTATCCGTATATGATAAAAAAGTACAACATAAGAGAGAAATTTAAGGGAGGATATAACATAGATAAAAGGAATGAGGGTGAAGTTTTATATTTTTCCAACAGTTCAACAGGGCAAGGCAGGTAGAATGAATGGACGATTACGTTTTAAATACGTTAATTAAAACAAACCTAGTTATTTCAGCGAATATAGTCTTTCTATTCACAGGATTTCAGTTAAAAAAGGGCTTTTAATTCCCAGACAGAACTGTACGAGTATGGATAGAATTGTTTTATATGTACACACATATATATATATATATGCATATGATAGGGGGAGAAGCAGAAGTAAAAAGTGAGATGGGGTATAAAAGGAGAAAGAGAGATGAGTTAAGTGGGAGATAAACGTTTTAATCGTTTGGAAGCACTGGCATAGTATTCTGACCCCAGACCGTTGTTTCAACTGGCGAAGCTTATTGCTTTCTGACTGATGGAATTGGGTAGAAGGAAATTTGCAATTTGCAAACGCGACCGGATGGCTTTGCTTTTAGAATCTCATCAAATAAACGAATGAACGAAATGCTTGCATATTGGGTTATAGGGGGTCAAGAGAGTTACTTTGTTCGCCTTCGGCAACGGTCATAAGTGAAGGTACCATAGCTTGTAGGAAAAGAGGGGGATAAAGTCGATGAGAAAATTGGATGGGAGAAAGTATTTTACCCGGAAATAACAAAATACGGTAGGAGAAACATGAAATCATCGGTTAAATAATGAAGGTACGTACCAGGTGCTATATATATTTTTTTATTTACTGAAATCAAAATAGACTTTATTATAAATTATTTTTTAAAGTACTTTATAGTTCAATTTCCTATTAACCAATAAAATTAATGAATTTTTGTTTGATTTAAAAATAATAGTAATACTGAATTGAAGAATTTAATACTTTTTCAATTAATTTAAAAATTATTGTTAAGAGAAAATTTTAACACGTGCACATTTTATTAAACACTCATCTCTAAACCTTGTATACGACAGTATATTTCACGAATTTTTTTCATTTTTATTAATTAGCTATTAAGAGGTATAAAATATATAATGTACGTGGGTTACGTAAAAATGCATCATTAATAATACGATTAGTGAAATTTATTTTTATTAAAAGATGATATTGTAATTTCCATACTGTTTCATGACAAAATAATTCATCGGACATCAGTTGACATTCATCGGACACTTGCTATGCTTGACAAGGAAAATAATCATAAATTGACATTATGAAAAAGAAAATTCATAAATAATCTAACTTTGTGTTAAATTAATTTCCGCTAAAACTTTTTAGCCATTAAAATTTTTCTGGCTCAGACTTTTTAGCAATGGAAAACTTTGAGACACGAGCAAATATATATTTTTTTGTTTTTTTTTTCTTTCAAGAAAGAAAATCTTTTCAATACAGATTAAAACAATCTTATAAATTACTCATAAATTGTAAAAATAATAACTACCAAATTTTTACCTAACTGAAGAAAAATTATAACTTTTCTATTAAAACGTAAATGCGAAAACGCTTTTTATCTCTCCCTATTCCTTGGGATGATCTCTTTAATTATGAACACAGCCTTAAGGAAAATGAAGGAGTATTCATCCCTGAATTCTTCCGCCATCATTTTTTGATATAATTGAAACTAACATCATTGACAACTCGTGGCATGCCCGTACATCCTACAGCATAGCATCCGTGATGTTGTCGGGGGTTTTAAAGCATACCTGTGTGCATAGCCATTGAGATCGTCCGCTGAGTGTGCGATTATTGCAGAAGAGAGGACATCCCAGAGCACGCTGTGTTATATGAATAATTGTGTATTGTAGAATTTGTCATATTCGAACACAGCGTGCTCTGGGATGTCCTCTCTTCTGCAATAATCGCACATTCAGCGGACGGTCTCAATGGCTATGCACACAGGTACGCTTTAAAACAACCTGACCGGATAAGAACTGATCTCTAGAAATCTGGGATAAGTCTAAGGGTCCATCTACCATTTGCTGACTGATCCCATCACTCCTGCCACCTGTGAAGAATCGGCTTCTCTTCCTATTCTCTTACCTCCTGGTGCGCCGCCTTCCTCTTTCGAATAAGAAATCCAGGGTTGTCAGGCCAGCCGCTACACCGGTGGTATCACCGCTGATGGGCCTTTAGCATATCCTGCCGGCCTCTGTGGCGCTAGTGGTAGCATTTCGGCTTTCTATTCGGAAGTCCTGGATTCAAATCTAGGTCACGCATGATATTTTCACCACGCTACGAATTGCCATTTCTCAAATCCTTTGAAGCAATACCTAAGGGTCCAGAGCCCCCTCCCTCCAAAAACCTGCATCATACCCGTGCAGCCCGTAAGACCAGTTTAGAATTGGGCTGGGCACTCTCCTTTTCCAGCGCAACAGAGCATACTGGTGCTCCGCGATTTTGACAGCACTTCCTATGACAAAACCCCCTGCTTTGATGTGCAAGGATCTCCAATGTTAGACATTATCCGTCCGATTATGGCTGCTTTTTTTCGGCTTTGTGAGACAGCTCGATCAAGTGCCTCACGAACGTGGCGTTTTTATCTGTCCATACACCTAGATATTTCATTGCATGAAAAGGGTGAGCGACCCTAAACGCGTTCGGGGAAAGCTTCTGTCTGCCGGAGACTATGATGACTTGGGTTTTCCAGGGCGATAAATACGAAAAGAGTTGGAATATTTTTAAGTCAAATAAATGATTCGTTAATATGAATTATTGTCGGCTTTTAGTAGTATTTTTACAGATTAATCGTTATTTGATTTATCATGGAATGAATAGGATATTAGATCAAAATAATCAATTAACAGATTAGTTAGTAAGCAATATTTCTTTTGTAATTTAAAAGACAAAATCTGTCACGAAATTAATTTTTCAGGCTAATAATTTCTCAGTAGCTGACAAAATCACATTCTTTTAAAAGATAGATTTCCATAATGAAATTTGGAAACAAGAATTGAATTTTATTTCTGTAATTTATTCATAAAAATCGGGTGGGGCTGTGACGGGGTGCACGGCCGTTGGTTCAAAATTAACGTTGCAGACTTTGGATGAAGTTCCTCCTAGCTAACAGACCAACTTATCTGTAGAGTTAAATGGGAGAGCCACCATCGTATTTTTTTTAACTAACTGAAAGTCTCCAATGGAAAATTTTAGTTCCTTCACTTGGCCAACTCTAAAGATAAATTGCTCGGTCTGTATGTTAGCGTATCACTTTTATTGTTAGATTTTATTAAAAATTGAGATATTGACTGCGTACTAAATTTAACTTTAACATAAAACAGACAATAAATGGTACATGATATTTACTTCGACTAATATTCGACGATAATTTTTCTCAATAATGGTCTGTGATATGAGAAGTAAGAGATATGAGATTTAATAAGCAGCGGTAGAGGTGCTCGCTCCGTCAGCGTCGTTCACTGAGAGCGCCGAGCCAGGTTTGCGATGCTCCCGAAAGAGTTTTACTCAGTCGGCACCGGACATTAGGGTACCTGTCCGTGGCCCATAACCTCCCTTTTTCAACGATATGCGTAATCTATATTTCCGGCTGGGTTTGGCACGGGTTGAGGCTGACCTACTGAATTTTTATACTTTTTTACATATTTAGTTTAATTTTTTTACACGTAAATATTTTTCAAAATATACGTATTATTACTTAAATCGATCTATCTCTATAAACTCTAAACACAAACACACGAACCACCGCGCTATCACGTCTACGTCGTGAGCTCCACTGAGTGGAAATGAGCGAGAACGCCAGTTTTTGCCGATCTGCGCTGTGCCCTCCCAATCATCCCACTCGCCAGTGAGGCATACTTAAAGTCATATCGATGAGCGGGTCATGTAACTTATAAAATGACACCGCATTTATGTCTCTCAGACTAATAGTTAGGAAGTAATTAAGGCAGAACAGTATAGACCTTTTCGTTACGTTACAAATTTCTGTTCAGGTACCTGTATATTTCGGTGTGATTTTAAAGACGTTTCACGTCAAAATAGAGTGAAGTTTTTTTCTATATTCCGTTATATAAAAAACTTATTGAACCACGATTTTCTCTGGCAGGGAATTAATGTAGCATATATACCTACATTCATATTAATTAAATTAATATTAAATAATTCATATTAATAATTAATAATTCATATTAATTAATTAAATTTATAAATAATTATTCATTGCATACTATTTGTTTTCATTTTTCATATTATCTTTGTTTTTTCCTACCAGTTTTTTTAGCTAATGCCGGGTTAGTGTGTGTGTGTGTAGGCAAATGCAATTACCGATCGGCTTGCCAGGTCAGATCTAGCTGCAATGTAAGAGCTAATGTACCGGTAAATATGTAGTCTGGAACAGACATAGGTCGACCACTACTGAGACGTGTGGTTAATTGAAACCCAATCCCCAAAGAACATCGCTATCCACAGTCTAGCATTCAAATCCATATAAAAGCATCTGTCTTTACAAGGACTCAAAACTTGAAATTCTCGACTTCAAAAAACAGCCGATTTTACGATGACGAGTTAAACCATTAGATTAGCCCGGCTAGTTATATTTTTGTATCCCATATAAAAATTACAGTAAAATACTTTTGCAATTCAATGGCTTTATTTCAGTGTAATTTTAAACTATCAATTGTAGGAGAGATTAAAAAATACACACAAACCTGTATTAATGTGTAAGTAATGAGACTTGTATTGATAACGACAGTTATGAAGTTATATCAGCGCAACCTTATTATTTAATATTTTTCTTTGGATAATAAAGTTAAATGATGTCTGATAAATTTACTTGTGTATTAAAGTAAAATAAAATAATTTTTTTTAAATTTTCAATGATAATTTAACAGAATGATGATCATATTGTGAACATTTTATTGTCTCGATGAGTAAAATTGATTTCAAAATATAGTCAAATTTTAATGACTGTTTCCCGCCAAAGCTTTACGTGTTTAGAGATCAAAATATATAATAAAATATAAAATATTGGTTAGCTCCAAAGAAATACTGTTAAAATGAAAGTTATTCGTACTATGGAGGAATCAGTAAAGGGACTTTTTACCGTGTATATATATATATATATATATATATATATAATAAAAGTTGAATAATAATCTATTAACATACATGTTATCTGCCTGACCTGATTTAAATTTAACGAAATAAACGATACGTGTGTTTATTTGTCTGGCTACACATTTTAGAATATAATCATAGAAGTACAGTTAAGAAAGTGATTACAAATGCATAGATGTTGTTACGGTAGAATTAATTGAATTAACTTAGATATTTTAGGATAAATAATGAGAACGGAGAGACAAGGTGTCGGAAGTTGTGAGAGAGATAGAGTGACAGGGAGAATGAAGAATGAATATTGTGAAGTAGGAAAAGAAGAATGACGGTAGTAATGTAAATCAGACTTATGATTAAAGTTGTCATTTTAATAAATATAACAGATATGTTTAAGCCAATATACAAAATATATCTAGGTAGTCTATAAAATTAATAAGCAAAGGTTTTAATCAATCATTTGCTTTTCTTCATTAATACCTGCTATTTTCGAAAAAAAATTTTTGAACAAAAATTTGAAACACCATTCAATAAAAACCATAAAAATTTCCCTTTAAAGCAAATAACTTCTCGTAATTTTGTATAATTATATTTAATAAAAATTTTAAACTTTAATATTAGTAAGAAATAAAAAATTAGTCGTTTTATTTACAGAATAAATTTGTTTAATGTTTATTATTGGGCAGTTCTGAGGAAAGAATGACTGTGAACTCAGTGCATAAGCGCGAATGAAAATACACTAAGTCAACGTACTCTCAAATTGAGGTTATGTTGTCTGTAGTCGACCTTAATTTGATTGTAACTGAAGAACAACTCGACCAATCTTAATTAAATTTTCACATGCACAACTTCTGATACACTACTACAGCACATCTATATTTCAATGAAATTAATCTGGTAGTTTTAGAAATTTTCGAGCCACAGTTTTTATAGTCAGTCAGACAGACACACACTGAATAACTATAGGATCTATAAAAAAAATGGTTTCCTATGAACGAAAAAATAATTTAACTCAGTAAATAAGCCAGCAAATCTTTAAGCACAGAAAGATTTAAACCTGAAGAGTAAAGTAGAAATAAAAAAAAAAATGTTTAGGAACCAAAAAAGGAAATGAAACCTAGAGAATAAAACAAAATACATATAATTCTGAAATGTAACAAAATAGTCGAAAAAATTCCAATTCGATAAGAAAGAAAAAAGATTATATATTTCATTGGCATCTTTCAAGAATGGTCAAAAGTAGATTGATAATAAGCGAGCAAAATCCTTTAAAAACTGTAAAACTGAATTAACTTGGTTATCACAAGTCAGAAAGGACTTGAAAAAAAAAAATAGAAAACTTTAGAGAAAATCCAATATAGGGGAACTTTTAGGGAAAAATGATAAAACTGGATGGTTTCCAAGCCAAAATAAAAAACTTCCAATTAAGAGGTCGGAAGGAAGAAGAAAACAATACAATAAAATGATGAAGGAATGCTGGAAAAAGATAAAATCACAAATTAAGATGAAATAAAGTCGTAATGCGGTCAATGGTAACTAAATTGAAAAAAAAATTAAAAAACAAAACACTATTTAATGAAGAATAGACATTCATAAACATAAGTACAAGAAGTTAAAACTGTTTATTCTCCAAACCCCTCAGTCTACATACATAATTCATACTTATGGTCACCAAACAATGGTCTGATAAGCCAATTTTTTAACTTGAAAGGTGGTTTGAGGAAACCGTAACAGATATTATACTTCAAACAGAAACATATTAAGCATAATAAATATTTAAAAATGATGACAAGCTTAGTATTTTCTTAAAGCAGAACAATACAGATTTTGATTATCGAAATCAGTTTCAACATCAAGAGAAAATTTGTCATCTAATAAAACAACCAGAAATTTCGCTTTATGAGCAGTAGAAATATAATCGTTATCATTAATGGAATTCTATACACACGATTGGCAATAGTACGCCTTCTTAAGAATTACAATGCAACGGTTTTATCAATTCATAATTTTTCGAACTACTAATGCAATAGAATGTAAAATAAAACTTAATTGAAAAAGAGTCTTTAAAAGTCCATTAAAAACAATAATATTATTTTTTTTTAGATTTCGACGTTTCGAATAAGTGTCAAATTAAACGTCAGTAAGTTAACAATTTAAAAAAATCGAAATTTAAATAACTAAAAAAGTATTTAAAAATTAAAAAGTTTAATCTATATTTTTTAAATCTTTTATTTTCCGGAGGTTACTAAATTAATAATACCATTCGCCAAGTACGTAACAGAGGAAATGAATCCTGGAAACTAAACAAAGCTTTAATTTTTGTTAATAATTATCCGAATTTTTTGAAGAAAAGAACGGTATTACTTTTGGTCCCATGGAGTGAGTGGGAGGGAAGAAATAAATTTTCTTTACATTTTGAAGTATGAGGAGTACTGAAATACCATTCATTTAAACTGGGATTTCCTTATATATTTATAAGCCTAAGAATAACATTTTTGCGGCTCAAATATCTCCAAAAATACTCGATCAATTTCATAGAGCTTTAGATATTCTGTAATAGTGTACTTGAACTTGTGCACGTGAAAATTTAATGAAGACTGGTTGAATTGTTTTTGAGTTAGCTCAATTTAAGGTCGAAAAAATTTGAGTGGGGCAAGTTAGAACGGAGGTTCATTATGATACTACAAGTTGGAACGTTGTAGGCGTAAATTAGGATTAAGTCAGAGGGTCTCTAGGAGGAAGTAGTTTTAGACTAGATTTAGGGTCAGAGGGTTTCAGGAGGAAGTAGGTTAGTAAATTAGGGTAGTCAGAGGGTATAAAAGCGTGGAAAAAAGTAAACACGGGAAGAACATGACGAAACGTGGCGACGAGTAGGGTAAGGGAGGCAGCCTGTTTACAGAGGATGCTTTGGTCCAGGACACGAGCAAGAGTGTACTGGATCGGGGTACTTCTGATGAAGCATCCGGGCCCCTCTTAGGTTTGAGAGGTCGTGTGCGGATGGGGAGGGGCACTTGCGCATTTCTTAATGCGCATGCCGCCCCTTTAGGTCAGGTGTAGGGCGGAAAGGGCAGCCTCTTGGAGGAGGAACGTGTCGGCTTCCCAGAAACAGGGAGTCGCCGCGTTCTAAGGATGCCAGGAGGACCCCAAAGGGGGGCTCCACTGCAGGAGCCCAAACGGGACGAATAGCAGGCAGGGGTAATCTGCTGCCACGACACCCAGGGCTGGCTGATGTTATGCCGAAAGACGATTCCTGCTGGGTGGGGGAGGGGGAGATAGTTTTAGTGGGTGAGAGCCCCACACTGTCATTTGTGCGGGCAGATTTCGGCTGGTAGAGCTTTTTTCCTCCTCCTACGAAAAAAAAAAGTTGGAACGTTGAGATTTTTTTTCTGCGATATCTATTGCTAGCAATGTTAAAATATATATATATATATATATATATATATATATATATACACCAAATTAAACTAAATTATTAAAACCAAACTAAACTAACGAAAATTCGGTCTTACACAAGTTTTTTTCAATTTTGACTGATTTAACATTTGGTTATCTTAATCTTATGAACTTCAGCTCTAAAAGTTACTTAAATTGTTTAATTTAATTTTTTCGACTTTTTTTTCAGCAGATAACGTAAAAATCTGTAAAAACTAAAATAAAATCAACATTATATAACAAAATTGTAGTAACTTTATAGTTATAAAAGCTACATAAATAAAAAAAAATAGTGTTGTATTCTACATTACATATTACTACATATTATTATTTAAAATCTTATATATTGCAAAGGATGAAGGAAAGATTGTGAAGGAAATGGAAAGTGTTTGTAAGAAGAGGTATATGAGATGAAAGGGGTTTTTCTTAGCAGGGTGAGCAGAAAAAGAGTGAGTGAAAGAGAGAGAGGTTTAGATAAGAGGGGAGGACTGATTGCAAGCAGGAGTACCATCTGTCACCGAGTAGAGAAATGCAGGTGACAGAAAAATTTAATCAACCCAGATGAAGCGTCTTTTAGCAAGTTACGACAGCAGTACCAACATGGCTGGCTTGGCCGTCTGGCCCTTATACTTTTATATAAAGAATATATATATATATATACTTACAACGAAAAACACATAACGGATTTTTTTGAGGATTATTTATTTATTTATTTATTTTGTACTTTACTTATTTTGTACCTATGAAATATCATCTTAAGTTAATACAAAAATATAAAAACGTTAGCACTACATTTCAAGTAATATTTACGGGAATCGTAAATAAAAAATAGAAATATAAAAGTATTAATTTTTTTTCAAATAAATGAATTTCATATAAGTTTAGCAAAAATTTTTATTACTTTTTCTACGTTATTAACGTTTGATGTCAATTATGTTCAAACGTTTAACTGAGAACTAATTTTTTTAATTATGAGGAAAAATATCGTTAATTAAAATTATTTTTAATTTTTGCTTATTCAACGATTTAAATAAGTTCAATTATTCTCAATTTTTCGGAAAAATAGTTGAAAAATTTTTTTCAATATCACAAATAATTAAAAAAAAAAAAAAAAAAAAAATGCATGTAATATAAACTATATGAAAATGAACAATTGTGTAATGTATTTTTATAATTCTATAATTATTTATTTACTAGTTTAAGTTCATCGAAATAAAGTCAAATTTAAAAATTCAATAAATAATAAATAAAAGAGTTAATTAATATTAATAAATAAGTGAACAGTTCGAATCGTGGCGATCGTGTAGGGCAAGGGAGGCAGCCTGTATGCTGAGGATGCTTTGGTCCAGAACACAAGCAAGAGTGAATTGGGTCGGGGCACTCTGATGAAGCACTCGGGCCCCTCTTGGTTTGAGAGGTCGCGAGCGGGTGGGGGAGGGGCACTC
>JAAAKQ030076206.1:0-15234 GCA_010016005.3 Zanna intricata | reverse complement strand
ATTCATCTCCATCCTCCGATGTTATACTTAATTGTGGTTCCGGAGGTAAAAAAAAAAAAAAAAAAAAAAAAAAAAAATAAATAAGTATTTAAAGAAAAGTACAGCAATTGTTCAAAATCTGTTTGCAGGGTTTTTTGCAAATATTCATATCTCAAGATCCTTTAGTTAAAATAACACAAAAAAATGTTATAGAAATTTTTACTTTTCCTAGGGATTGAACTCTGTCTAGATATTTCCATAAGCTTTGACTAATAGGATGCAAGTTTCAAAGCATTTTTATTTAGTTCTGCTTACCTTTGCTTACCTTCATTCTTTTATCTCTTGCTACAGTATTTCAGATCCATTCCATTATCAAAACTAACTGTACTCAAACTTAAGTATAATAAGTTTTGACAATGGAGTGGATTTAAAATGTGTCAACAAGAAATAAAAGAATGAAGCTGAGAAAAGTAAGCAGTACTAAACATAGAAACTATAGTGATATTAGTAGAAAAGATAATATTAATTATTAACATCAATAATTTTATCATAGTATGATTACAATATTTTATTAAAAATATTTTCAATTGCATGTTAATTTTAATTTGAAGGTGAAAGTTCTCTCAATTCATTACCATCAGTGAATAATATAGAAATCATGGTGCAAATTATTAAAATCATGGTGGGGACAAATCATGGTATGGTGATAAATGGATCCTATCATCAATAATTTAGAACAAATGATTAAAACTCTATACTGTATATGAAATTGACATTCTAAACACATTATTACAAGTCTAGTTGCAGAAAATTATAAACATGTTGAGGAATTTTATAAAGAATTACTTTCAGCCATGTAATTCTTAGTAAAAAAAACCATTATATATAAAGGCGTTTGTATGAATTTTTAATTAATTAAATGCTGCATTCTGGAATACATTTCTTTGTTAAAAGCTAGAACATGCCTTTTAAGTCAGATTGCATTAATAATCAGAATAATAATTATTGAGGCTCTAGCTAGGCCTAGAAACTGCAATAGAAACTTTCACCGTTTCCTTCAATCATCTCCTTTACTTTAACAGAATATTTTCTTACTTAACCATTTTATAGCAAAAACTATTACAGTATACTGTAATCAGATATTATAATTAGAATATAAAAAAAAATATCTCTTAGACCAATAATAAACTGTATTTTAAATAAAATCATACCAAATAAATTGTCTATTTATTAACAAGAATAGAAAAGAAAAAACAACAGATAAAATATCTGGAACTTTTTGGTACTCCATTGCCAGAAATAATCAAAATAGAAAGTTCTAGTGTCAACGAATAAAGTTGAAGATTTAATAAAAACCATATCAACATAAGTTTTAGGCAGAACTTATCAGATCAATTGTAGTTCAATCATAAATAAAGGTAATTACATAGGTTAGATTTAGGTTTTTAAACTTAAAAGATGTAGGAGATCTGACTTTACCTGGTACACAACTCACCCTTTTATATATATTGTACTCTCAGAAAATCTCCCAGATGATGGCAAGATTCCAGACTGGTGTGCAGACAGAACTAATGAATTCTCTTGGTGTGTATTGCACATAGAAGGAATGAAGGATAAAAACCAGTAGGGGTTAGCAGAAGGGAAAGATCAACAGAGACAGAGTGACTGGGTAAATCATGGTAATTTAAAGTGTCTAATCTAGAACCATGAAATAAGAACAGGTATAATGCTACTAGAAACAAAACAACATAATTTAAACATAATATAATTATTCATTTTATCAAGTTTATAAGTTTTATTGACAAATCTCTGATATTTCTTTCATTTTATCTTCTAACAGATATATTAGATCTGGTTCTGTTCGTAGAATTTCTGCAGCTTCTCCCAACATCTTTATTAATTCACTTACGGACTCCTGAAATTGTAAATTATTTCTTTATAGTATGAATAGTTTAGGAAAGTATTTTATGTATGTAGTAATTCTACTTTACATTGAGTAAAAACAAAAGCCACAAGCACACTCAAACAAATATCTTGCTTTCACAGTGAAGTAATTCATTATTCATTGGGATAAACTGTGTCTTTACCTTTAGGAAATAGAAAGATAATAGTAGTCACCAAGCCTCTCAAGATGTTATTATCGCATATACTAACTCATTGAAAGTACAAGAGTTCAGTGTACTTCATAAAATATTTAAAAATAACTTTTCAGTGCAAAATGATATTAATAAAAGCGACATCTATGACATAGTTCCCAGTCTTCATTTACTTTAGTGAGATATGTATTTAAATAAAATGCCTATTTTTTATCAATAAATAATTACTATCTTTTTGTGGTATACAATATCCAGAGGCACATCAAATGGTGTTTTTTTTTTAAAAAAAAGAAGCTGAACTAGAGATTCCTTCCTGAAGATTATCAGAAATAAGGATTAGAGAAATTCAAGGAATATCTTTACAAGATATATCTTGAATTACAAGATATAAATTTGTCAATAACTTAATTAAAAATTTTAAATTTTTAGGAAAAAGTGTATTCAGTGTCTTCTTTTGTAGAAAACGAACAGTTCATATTTGCTAGACTATTAACATCGCTAGCAAAACTAATGAATATAAACTTTTACATTATTTTGTGTAATGTAATGAATATTACTGGTATGTTATGGAATACAGTAGTGTGCAAATTAATTTGAACTCAGGAAATCTTTTGTTTATTTCTATGTTGCAGCTACACTTCTTGACCATACCCATTCTTTAAATAGTCTATGTAGTGTGAGGTTTTTGTTTTCTTTTTTTTTTTGGTTACTTAGCAATTTTAATATTATAAATAGAAATTTAGTGAATAATAAATTTAGTGAAAGTTCTTTTGTTACAAAATAATGTTTTCATACTTTTTATTCTGTATGTCTTGAGTGTATAACAATGGATGGAACTCCAAGAAAGCATTAAAAAATAGTTTCTCTTTCTGAGGATACCAGTATGACACAAGAGCAAATAGTGTAATGATGGATTAGGGACAGTGAATGTTACTTTAAAACAATTTAAATAAACTGGTTCCTTTTCACCTGAAAGAAAAGGCGAGATGTACTGTAAAAGAAAAATTTCTCCAATACAGGATCAGTTTTTAGTGAGAAAAATAAACTTGACCCAAAGGTATCAGATGTGGACTTAAATTGAGAATTAACAGCCAGTGGAACAAATTTACATTTGACAGAGTAACATTTCATGTACTCACACACATGTATGTATACTAGCCAGTCCAGAGCCCTGTCCCCTAGAATTCTCTGTATTCATTAAACTAATGCTTGTGAGAATATTAAAGATGAATAAAAATTAAAACCTGTTCAATTTATAACAACTATCAATGTACTGCAATTTCTTCAGGGCAACAATTTGGTCAGTGCAGGACCCACTAATTGGTTCTTAGATTTCCTGCAAAATTTCCCTTGCAAAATATATAATCATAATTACAAACATAAATTATCAACACATTATTACCAAATCTCATAATGATGGATTCAAGAGGAATAGCATAAAACTTTGGTCCTCCTGATTTGTCCAATGTTACTATCGCATTAAACTTGACTTTGGTTATAATTTTGAGCTCGTGGTTGATGTGCACCCCCACCAGTTTTGGATTGTTTATTGATTAAAGTTTTTGCAACATTTGTATCTTAACAGAACACAGATTCACTACTTGCTATTCTTTATTGAATTTGGTACTTGAGTTAGATTTGACGTGTATCTACCTCAATCATGGCTCTTCAAAATTTTGGTTCTGATGGGTACATGGTGAAGAATTGGCAATGACTGCTGATTGTTAATACCTGTTATAAGCAAGGATTTGCCCTAGTTAACTCTAGTCCAAATCCTAGTTCTGTTTACACCCTTTGGATATGGGCCGTAATCTAACGTCTCATGACTGCTTGCTGCCTCAATTATTTATGAGATCAATTCAGTAGCAGCTAAGAGGTGCTAAGTGATAGGTAGATTTATAGGCTTATGTCTGTAGCTGACTCTGGACAGTTGTCACATTTGTGGGCTTGCCCATATTTAGTAGCAGTAAGAGTAGTAGATAAAGTGAGACTTAGATAGCTGGTGAAGTGATGGAGGTAAGAATCAATGATTCCTCTGTCTCCTCAGGTGAGGAAGATCAGGCAGAGCAGGTGTTTCCACGTATTTCACGAGATAATCTACTTGATGAGGTTTTAGGGCTAACGAGAGGGCAGGTAGCTCTGTATCCCTGGTTTAGTACTTTAAGGATCATGTGATCGATTTATGGTCTTTATAGAGAATCCGTGAAGCGCTTTGGCTTTGGTTAGGAGTAGGATTATTCACAAGAAAGAATTTAAGGCAATGTTCTTTGCTCTGGCCCAGGGTTTTGAGGTGTGGGCTTCTAAGCCAATTAAAGTAAAGGAGGTGATTGAAGGAAACAGTGAAAGTTCCTATTGCAGTTTCCAGGCATATAGAGCCTCAACGGAAGCGCTAAGCAGAGGTTTTCAAGGATAAGTGTGAGGCCTGTCAAGAAAAGAGCCGGAGATTGTTTTTATGAATAAGCCCCTGAGGGTTCGGCAAAAACGGCCAAGGAAATAAGAAACTATTTTTATGTTGCTCTAAGTAAGAAGAGGTCCAGCCTGAAGATAAGAAATATACGAGAAACCGGGAGACAATTGGTTGTTGTTGCTGATGACAAAGATACTGTAAGGGTTATCTCTGAGTCTTTGAAACTGAAGTAGCGTTATCGATTGATCCTGAACATAAATGGTGACCAAGAGTTATTGTTTATGATGTGGCTCATCTCTGTGATGATGTATTCATGACTCTGGTCAGGGAGCAAAATACCGATCTGTACGAGGCAAATTTCGGGGTGAATGTCGGTTCCTGTTTAATACAGGTAAACATTAGGCAAAGCATTACTATGCAGTGTCAGAAATGGAACCTGGCCTTCTACAGAAAGCAGATTGTTTATGGACTTGCCATCTTGTAGGGAGAAGGAATATATAGATGTCCAGTGTTGTTTTAAGTGTTATCGTTGTGGGCATATACTGTCCTTCAAGTATATCTATCGAGAAGTACTTCAATTCATTGAATGGTTAATTTCGGGCAGTTGAATGCTCAAGGTGCTTACATTGCGCAGATGGAATTAGGTAAGGTTGTAGATCGAAGGAATCTGGACGTGGTTCTTCTGCAGCATTCTTATGCTGTAGCGAGTGAACTGCCAGGTTTTAGTGACCAGCGGAAGTTTCTATGTGGTCATGCTAAAATATCCGCTATTCTGTGCAGGAGACATCTGGGTAGTGTGTTTGTTCAGCAGTTCTCTGATTTTCACCATATTGTTGTGAATTCTATGTTGCAAGTTCTTATTTTCAATTTATGGACCCTGTTGAGTGTCATTTTGAGAAATGAGACAGAACTGTTTGGTTTGTTGGTGGCTGTCCTATTCTGATCGATGCAGACATTAATGGAACGTTTTTATGGTGACACAGTACTTTGAGGGATGAGAAAGGGAAGGTGGTATTGAGTTTCATTCTACAACACGGTCTCGATTTAAAATGTTTTGGGTGAGTTCCCAACCTTCACAAGAATGGTCGATGGTAATAGGTTGTTTGCTGGCACAAATATAGATAGATATGTAGATGTGACGGCTGGAAGGAATATTCTTGGGGTTGTTGGTAGATGGACAGTAATTGAACTGTTCCAGTGATCATCATTTGATTGTGTTTTATATCGCGTATGTCACAGTTACAAATAGCGGGGAAATGTTCCCGTTCAGCAGGGGGGTTTCCTGTATAAGAGGGTAGACTAGAAAAAATTTGTCGATATATTATCAGCCAGACTTTGTGTATTGAGCCGGAATTTGGCAAATGGAATACTAATATGCTGGCCGATTATTGTTGGACTATCAAGAGAGTTGCTCTGCAGATGAAATATAGCAGAAAATCGTCATTTTTTACTTTCTAGATGAGTCAAATGTTTGAATATTGTGTAGTTAAGAATGCAGAAAGTATTACAATGTTTGAAATTATAATGCCTGTCTCTTGGAAAATGCGTGACAGGGAAAACACCATAACAAAACCGATATTTGAATTCAGGAGAAAAAGATACTATCAGAATATTTATTTATTAATTAATACATATTTTTCTTCCCGAGAAAAAATAATTATTTTTTGTTCTTCAATGTAATAGTTAACAAGGATATGTAAAAGCTGAGAAAAAATAGCCAAATATAGTTTATACCATGAAAATTTTCATTCTTGAGGTACAGCTTTATTATCTCCACTACAATAATTTCTCCCGTGTTTCTTTTCAGAATGATATTTCCATATCATTAAAAAATGTGGTAAGGAACAGAGACATCACTTGTCTCAAGGACATGAGATAAAACAACTTACTTATATTATGAAAATTTGTTTTAAATATTTTAATGTAAATTTCAAATTAATAAAATTCACCTGTGCTTGCTCTTGGGATATACTTCCATTCTCATATTTACGTTTGACTTCGACCAGTTTAGCTGCCTGAAGATCATAAAGCAACAATCCACGAAATCTTGACAATCCAGGTTCTAGTTTATTGGCAACAAAGAGTAAGTCTTTGCAGAAATGTATCTGCTTTTGGAGTTGTTCATCTGTAAGGCCTGAAAAAATTAAATAAGTCTTTACTTGTTTTTGTAAGATGGTTTACTACATTCAAGTTTTATTATGTCGAGCCTACCTGGAGTATTTATTTTTTTTTCAGTGGATGGGTATTTATTATTTCCATAAAGACTTACAATGGGCTATTCACAAACAAGATATGATGAACAATTTGTAATTTTTTCAAATCTTCCATCTGATGATGAAGACTATGGTAATAAGAATTCTTCTAATTGACTGTTTCAGTGTTTCTTAGAGATTTAAATCATACCAAAATTTTCTGACGGAATTTTTCACCTCAGAGAGAGTGAAGTTTCCTTCATATCTTTGTTTCTGTATGTAATCTTATGAATTGCATTTCCTTTTTCTTGATGGATTGTGGGCCTTGGATAAATTTAGGCCTTAAAATTTTTTCTTTCATTTGCAGATATGTTTGATAAAAAAAGGGTTTCTATCAGTTTTGGCCTCTGGCAGATCTATTACTACTACGTTAAACTTTAGGGAAATTGCATGCTCAAACAGTTAAGTTTGTAGTATTGCTACTCTACTTTTCATTTACTTGAAGACATGAAATATGGGATGCTACATTTTTCTCTAGGTTAGCTGTTTTAGCAGAAAATCAATTTTTGAAGTCCAGGCTACCAGAAAGGGATATAGTCTCTAATATATAACATTACATATATCTCATATATTTGGTAAACAGATATGTGAATTACAGGATGACTCAAACAATACCTTTCTTTGTTTTTAATCGCTCTGATGGATTCCTTCTATGTGTAAAAAAAGTCACTGTTCTCCCAGTTAGGGAAAGTTCCCTTATAGGTCATACCTTGAATTTGAAAATCTTTACTGCCAGACTCTGGGTACAGGAAACTAGAGAAGAAGGAAAGTCCTTATAGTTTTTTGTTGCTTTATGTACTGGAATGTTGATCTGTTGGAAGTTAACCACATCTTCAAAAACGTTTTTGGAACTGTTCTTCCCTGAGAAAGTTTGATTTTTTGTTATTTTACATGCTTTCTATCACGTACAACAGAAAATACTTATTATTTATTATGATCACAATCACTCTGAGAGGGAGTATTTGTATTTTTATTTTTCCTTTTTGGTTATTGTTGTAAATGATGCTGTGCTATAGTTTTTCCTCTTGCATGATGTATAAATTTTTTCTTGGAAAAATTTTTTCATGGCTAAGCCTTTCTGTAAGATGGGCAGCTCAATTTTGCAAATAGTTACTAGAATGTCATATATTCAAGAAAGGGAAGCCTGCAATTTTTTGATTCGAGGGCTTTTTCTACTTATTGAAAAAGTCCAACTTTTGCCCAGGGTGATTGTGCCTACCTGTAATTACCTACCCCAAATTTCTGGGTTTTTTAGCGAGTTTTGGATAATGGGGAACAAAATTAATTGTACTCGTTTTCATATTTCCAGGTCTGGTAGTAGATTAAAATCTGTAACAAACTGGGAACAAGGCAAGCAGCATAAAATAAATTATATAAGTTATGAATAAATATTTGTGCCTAATTGTACCTAAGGATTGTACGTAAATATATTTCTATTTTTGTACATGTAGAGGAAAGACACATGGTAATGGTTGATAAAGTTGTTAGTTGGTGACTATATAATTTTTTACGAGTCTTAGTGAATGAATTATGTCAGGTAAATGATTCTTGTCATTTATACATAAATGACAAAAATCATTCAGTGTCTTGAATGCTTAAGATTGATTAGTGACGTATTGTATTGCTTGGATATATTGCATAAATTAAACTTATTGCTATTTAAAAATGGGTTTTTATTGTTTATTAAGTTTACAAGCTGTGTTGTTTTTATGAAAAATGATTGTAATATTATTAAAACTATAGTTTGTGTAAATGTGTATGTGAATATATGTCAGCAGTATATTAAACTTGACAAATTTTTGCTATTGTTTGTTCTCTATAAACTGCAATCATGATTTTTCTGTTTTTTCTTCTTATTATTGATTTATATTTATTACAAAATTGGTCCACAAGTTATTAATAATTTCACTTCAAATTAAATTGTCATCCTAAACATCCTTTTTACACACATTTGCAATTAAAAAAGTAGCAATAGTTTTCTTCAAAATATTCAACTGTATAATAATAATTCTGTTAATATAATATGCTATTCATTATATCCTGATCGCCATAGAAAAAGATATGATTCTGGTCGCCAGACCATCCCCTCTGTTCCTAGCCCTTATAGGCTTTTCTGGAGGTTGTCTTTTAGACCCTCTAAACTTGATTAATCATTAGGTCTCAAGCAATCTGACAGAAATTAGCTGTTGTTTCTAAAATGGTAGAAATTCCCATTCTCAGGAATTACAAACATCCCATGCCAGGCTTATTAGAGCAATTAGGACACAAAACAACTCTGATTTGTGATCTATACTGCTAAATTCTCAGATCGTTTACATGTACCACTACTATAAGAAAGAGTAAGATTGGCTATAGAAAGCAATAAATTAATTTGTATGGGAATAATTAGTATACTAGAATAATTAATCCCTCAGCAGAAATAATTAGGTTCACAAAGCCTTAATCTTGCAAATGCATTTGGTAATATCATGTAATAAATTATCAAATAAGAACTCTATGCTGTGAATTAAATTTTAAAGTGATGTTACTTACTTTGCAAGGAATTGCTGTAAAGCTGTGAAAGTGCATGCTTAGCTTGAAGAATATGAGTATTTGTTGAGTGCAGTATAGAACCATCACATAAGTATTTACTGAGAAACTGTTCAAGACCATTTTTACCTGATGCTCGAGCTGTTTCTAATTCTTGTCTCAATGATTCATTGCCAGCAATCATTTGACGTGCAGGAATAGTGTGAGAACAGATTTTACATTGCCATTTTGAACAATTGTCAAGGGGATCAATAGAGATCATTTTTCCTTTGCATTTAGAACACAATATACCTCCAATGTATAACTCTAACTCTGTTGGGTCTGAACATCTACTGCAGGTGCAAAGGAAACACTTGAATTCATTAAGATGACTACGTCTTGAAAGAGTCCCCCATA
Organism: Zanna intricata; assembly: GCA_010016005.3. Lineage (NCBI taxonomy): Eukaryota > Metazoa > Arthropoda > Insecta > Hemiptera > Fulgoridae > Zanna > Zanna intricata. The sequence goes on along the minus strand of JAAAKQ030076206.1, from coordinate 5,575 downwards.
ATGTTTGTGTATATGTTGTTGATATGATTTCATCTTTTTTAATGTTTGAAATAGCTGAGACAGTGATAATGAAATCATCGCCATCATAAGTATGTTTAGTGTTTGCTTTACAATCATGTGACATCATTGCCACTTTTGGATAAATTCCTCTTATTTTTATACTTCCTAATGTTCGACGTATTTCAAATGCATTGGTATCAAGAATTGCAGCTATTTTTAAGATAGTTTCTTCATTGTATTGTTCAAGATGTAAAACTGTTTTGATGAATCCTACTAAATTTTTTTTTAATACTTGATATAAAGGGGTTTTAATTCGAGCTTCTAAATGTGATTGTAATTCAAGTAACTTTTTTAATTTTGAAGGTTCCAAAAGCAGACATCGTAGAGGTAAAATAGTGCAATATGCTGATTCAAAATGTCCTGTTCCATCATATGAAATTGTCGAAGAATACCCACATTTTTTCATGAGGTCACACTCTTGTTGATGATGGGAACTACTCTCGCAACGGGGAGCACACATTGGCCATCCACAACCAGAGCACTTGTAGTAATCTAAAAGTGTTTCTTCATCTGGTGAAGTGGGCTTAAGCAATTTATGACAACCTAAACATGTTGGTAAACTAGCAACTTTAGGACCCACTACTAGAGGAGGCTCTTTTATTATTATTTCACCTGCTTTGATATCACGAGATGCTATTATGTAACGTCCCAATCTTTCATTTTCTGTTATTTTGTAACAGCAACATTCAGTTTTGTGACGTTGTTTCCAATGAGTTTTTTGATGATCTCTACCACAGTAAAATACAGTTTTACAGCCAGCACATTGTTGGTGAGCTTCTTCTGCACATACAGCACATTTACCTCGTACCATCACTGCTTGATGTACTGTATAAACAAAAAAAAAAAAAAAATTATGAATGTTAAGATAATGAACACAGTAATCAGTAATTACAAGGGATTTAAAATACCTCTACAGAAAACTTTATAGGTGACTTTATAACAATAACAGTGCTTCTAATCCAAGAAAATTAAAAAATTATAAAGTATTAAAATCATAACATCTGGTCGTCATTGTATAAAAGTAATTAAGTTATATAATATAGTGATGTGCGTTATTCGACTAATAATAGTCGGTTAGTCGATTATTAAAACCAGTCGACTACCGCAACAACACCAAAAAAATTTCGACTATTTTGAAAATTAGTGGACGAGGAACACGACTACTTTATAAATAAAAATAGATATTAGTCGACTAACCGTGACCGACTACTCTTTCCCCACCATCTATAGCCCCGACTAACGACTAATTTCTCTTTTTTTCTCTCTTCTCTCTCAAAAAAATTTTAATCTGTAAAATCTTAGACATTAGAATTAAATATTAATCTGCTTCAAGATGTAATAATTTTTTACAATAAGCATATCTGTGAAAAAAATGTTATTTTTAATAAATTTTGTAAAAAAAAAATTGTTGCTTACAAATTCATTTTTATTGTCCTGAGTTTATATATCCTTAGCTATCATCCACTAACTTCCTTTCACAACTGTCCAAAATAGCCTAATTTTTAACACTGTCTTTTTCTAACAACGTAAATCCAACTAATAAAAGTAGTCTGATCATTCCATTTTCTTAATGGAGGGAAGTTCGACTAATAAAAGTAGTCGGATTAGTCGATTATTAAAAGTAGTCAACGACTAATTAGTCGATGATAGAAATTAGTCGGTGGTCCCATCACTAATATAAGAGTGTCTCAGTTGTTATGAATAGTAATAGTTGAAGGGAGAAAATCAGGTTAAGTAACTTGATAATTATTAATAATTTATTTAAATAGTTAAGTTTAAACAGTTAGGATTTTAATACTTTATAATTTTTTAATTTATGTTTTAACTTTTTTTTTGTTTTTATGTGTTTAATTTTAATGTTTTAAATTATAAAAAAACTTCTCTCCTGACGATGATTAAATGACCGAAATTGCTAAAGACATAATATAAATTATTGTATTTCTGCTCCTACTAATTTGACTTTTTTAGTGGTTTTTTATTTTGTTTCGGAATTTATTTTTCTATCAAGTTTTAGTTTTAAGTGTTCTCTAAAAACGTACGAGTGGGGAAGTTCGAATTTTCTGTATGGGAAAAGTTATAGTGGTTTTCCCCAAGCAGTGCAATGGACACGTCTTTTGTATTAGTTTTAAGTATATAATTAGAAATTATTAGTGCGAAACTATTCAATTTAAGGCTTAAGTGAATAAAACAGGTTATTGAAGTGTATTTCTGGTGATAAAATACTATTTTAATTTAATTTTCAAGAGTTATTAAAACACTGTGCAGTAACCCATAAAACCATGTGGTCGTATTATATAGGTAAATAACTTAGTTATTTTAGTTAATTTACGCCAAGTGATGTTTTAAAAGTATAATTAGGATTAAGTACTAGCGAGTGGTGAGTTTAGTTTTTATAAAATCAGTGTGATTAATTTAAAAAAATAGTTTCTAAGAAAAATTAGCTGCCACGTACTTTTAGGCAGCTAAATAGCGGAAGCTACCGGCTATTGCCAACTGCAAATACTAATTTATCGCATAAGGCGTGCAGTACCAAATGACTTGATATTCTTAATAAGTGTAATATTAAATTATTATATTAATTTTACATTGTGCTCCTCTTTGATTTGGTGATTCGTTTAAAACAAAGCGTTAGGACTTAGAATATTTTCTAATTCCTACTAAAGATTTATAGAGGGAATAGATCCAGCACCTATTCCCAAGTACTAGGATCCCCGGCCCCAAAACCCTTTGGGTTCCGGGCTGGACTCCCACGGAGGTACCCCCCTATCCCGTGTTGTGAAACTTAGACCCCCCTCGGAAAAATACTTTTTTCCTACCCTCTACCTAGAAAATGACCTCCTTGTCGAAAAGATCGTCCCTGCCAAATACAGCAAGGGTTGAAGTAATGGATATGGAGGAATCGGCGACACAAGTTTGTGTGAAGCAAGGGAATGCAGCAGTTCTGGGCGAGGAGGAACAACAGAGATGTGGTGATATTTCAGCTAGGATGCCAACGGATCCAACTAGAACAATGAGAAGTGGTGAAGGGACAACTGTTGTCTTTAAGAAGGAAGCGACGACATACGCGGACTTTTTGCGTACGTTAAAAAGACGGTGGGAGAAGAGTTAGCAGGACGGAGTCACAGCGGCAATGACCACCAAGGAGGAGAGTATATTGGTGGTCAACCGATATTGCGGCTCTTAGAAAGAACACACAAGTGAAAAGAACACACTAGAACAAGGGGTCTCCTACCAGCAGCTGGAGGAGCTGGCAGAAGAGTATAAACTGGACAGGAGGAGACTGAACGCAATACAGGAAACCAAGATGACAGCAGGAAGAAGCTGCAAGAAGAGCTGGACGCTGATCCCTGAGGAAAGACCAGATGAATGAGAAACGAAAATTGGCAGAGAGAATGGAAGGCCTCGGACAAGGGCGCGTGGACAAGGCGACTCATCCGTTCCTACAGCCCTGGGTTCGGAGGGGTTTGGGCAGGTCAATTATTACCTCACCCAGCTCCTTTCTGGTCATGCACGATTCGGGGGTCTTATCTGCATCGTTTTGGAAGAAGGAATTCCACATGTATCTACTGCTAAGAGGAAGATACCCCCGAGCATGTGTTCTTACACTACCGCAGCCGGGAAGGAGTTAAGAGGCTATACGGCCTGGATTAGATAACTCCGGAAAACCTAGTAGGACATATGCTTTGAGAAAGCAGTCACCAGTGGGACGAGCTGACATCACTGGCCTGTTTGGAAACAAAAGAGAGCGATGCTGTGGGGAATGGACTAGTGGCACAACCCTGCTCAGGATATCCAGTCAGCAAAAATCATTGCAATCTCCTTGAAGGCTGTTGTTGTGTATTAGGTTTAGGATCTTCGTAGCATAAGTTATATTGTCTATTATTTGTATTATTATTGATGTATTTATGTCTATTAATGTTGTTGTAAAGTGGAAGCAACAAGGAAAATCGGGGTACCAGGAAGTCTAGATCAGAAGTGGCTAGAGTATTGGTATCTGACGTCTCTGTACGTGATAAATCAGGATGTAATATAGGCTAAAGAATTTTGTTTTGTAACACATCTATATTTGTATATATAACTTATCCCCAAAGATAAGTCAAATAAGTTATAATGCAGTATAATTTTTGATTTAGTATGATTGTACTTATATGTTTCTAATTCACTGGAATTGAGGCTGTAACTGTATATTTTAACTTAACTCTGAGAATAATTTAAGTCACATCGTAAAATCATCTATATTAGTGTAATGTATTTATTCTAACATTATTGTTTCTAAGGTTCGAAGACCGATGAATCAGGATAACAAATGGGCCGAATGAGAAGACGAAGGAGAGGTGGATCGGCTGGCTCCACATGTGGTAACATAGTGAGCTTTAATTGTTGAAAAATTCTGATTTATGTTGTTACATGTATATTTGTATGTTTCAATTGGCATGACTACATGCATGCCTAGTGAAGAATAGTAATGTGTATGTCCATCTCACTAGCTGTAATGTATTAGGCTAGTTGTTACCTAGGCCCAAGTTCCATTATTATATTTGCTGTATTTTTGTATCATATTGTACTTCTTATGTCGGTAAGAATGTTGGTACCGGAAGATTGATACTGTGGCTGAGTTGACAAAGAAAATGAGTGGTATCGGATAGTTATGAGAAAGACAAGAACTTCAATAGTAAACAGCTGAGACGTGTAGAATAAGATCTAGAGTGAAAAGAAGAAACGACAAGCAACCGGTGGAGGTGTGAATGGCTTTTATTTATTCAAGTTTCAAGTCATCAGAGGGTCATTGAAATAATGGTGGTTCCAGTTGCTCCATGGGGGTTTAATAAAAAAAAAAAAATATATATATATTATATATTAATATATTACCACACTGATGCAAGGTGGGATATTATACAGAATTTTTTTATATGCAAGAGTCATAACTGTAGTTTAAATATTTGTTTAAAATAAACAACATTGAAATCAGTTAAACCCTTTTAAAGTTATGAAAAATACAAGGACGCTCATAACCACATAACAACCCTGCTTTTTACATTCAGTCAGTGTCATGTACAAGATCATTTTATAGATGATAAGGCAGAAGATTAAATTACTCTTCTTTTATTCTTCATTATTTGACTGCTTTGATGTAGCTCTCAAGATTCCCTATCTAGTGCCAGTTGTTTCTCTTTGGTATACTCCCTACATCATATAATAATTTGTTTTTCAGATACCAAACATTGCCTGCCTCAAAATTTTTCCCATCTACCTGTCCCTCCAGTATCAAAGCAACTATTCCAGGATGCCTTATTATGTGGCCCATAAGTCTTTCTCTTCTTTTAACTATATTTTTCCAAATGCTTCTTTTTTCATAAATTTGCTACAATACCTCCTCACTTGTCACTTTATCCACCCATCTAATTTTTAACATTCTCCTATTGCACAAATTTCATAAGCTTCTAATATGACTGCAGAGAGCTACATTTTCTTGGAAAAAAATAGCCATAGTTTTCTATTGCATTCATCAGCACAG
>JAAAKQ030076195.1:0-15234 GCA_010016005.3 Zanna intricata | reverse complement strand
TAATTGAAACCCAACCACCAAAGAACACCGGTATCCACGATCTAGTATTCAAATCGTATAAAAATTTTTATCTTTACTAGGATTTGAACCTAAGAATCTCGACTTCGAAATCAGCTGATTTGCGATGTCGCGTTAACCACTACACCAACCCGGTGGGTTATAGTGATATTAACTGTGGTAATTAAAGTACACACACATTTGACGATGAAAAATTCATAACGTATTTCTGTTGTCATAATGAAAGAAATATAATAATGAAATGAAAGGATTAATCTTCTTTTTTCGTTAATGAATATTTTTAATTCACAACTCTTCATCCCCAACGGGGGGTAAGACTTTAGTCTATGGCTTAAAACTTTCCCTAGGATAGCATGACCATAATCTGCATATTTGAAAGCTATAGGACGTCGATTATCAATGACGCCAGAACAAAAATCAAACAGACAGACAAATAAACTTTCGGCTCTGTATATAAGATAATATAATATTTTTTTCACAAGCGAAAAGAATATCAAACCACTAACAACCAATCCTAGGATTTTTTAATTTTATTTAGAAATATAAATTTTACAGACGAATAAATTCTAATATCAAACTATATAAATAATATTCTCAAGTTACTAATATCGAGCCAGACATCAGGAATATATTAATACTTTAAAAAGTAAAATAGAAATAAAAATGAAAGTGGATAAAGAGAGAGAAAATAAGGATCAAGGTGAAGGTGAGGGAATGAACGGAACAGAATCGTCACAATTTGCATTTCGTGACCAATAATGAAACACCGAGGGAGGTCGACGAAATAATATGAAAAAAATAAACTGTGCAGTCTGAATAATCAACTCCATTTCTATTAAAATACATTCTTTGCATTAAAGAATAGCAATCGTTTCGAATTAAATTTATAATTCAACACAAATTATTATGAAAAAGGCCAGATTGTCTTGTAAATTCCCTTTCTGTTTTTTTAATCGACTTTAAAAAAAAAAGGAAGATTTTTATTTTATATATTCTTTATACACATCCAAATCTTTTTTTTTTTTTCGTTTTTTTTTACCTACGGGACCACCGTTAGGTATTCTTTCAGAGGATGAGATGAATGAATTGTAGCGTGTTTGAAGATGCCATGTCTGACCGGGGGATTCGAACTCGGGACCTCTGGATAAAAGGTCAAGACGCTACCACTCGCGCCACGAAGGCCGGCTCATACTACCAAATCTTACTCGAGATTAAATATAATATCGCGGATTCTGATAATTATTTTTTAAATTGATTTTTAGAAGAAGTACAGTAGTGACGTTGTAATAAGTTTATTCCAAGAAAATTTGGAATAAACAAACCAAAATTCTGACAAGCCGGTAGCAGTATTTGCATTTGCCTATACACATACACCCTGACCTGGCAATAGCTGGAAAAATGGTTGGAGAAATATATATACTCGTTCAAGCTTTAAAATGACACCAGTTCATACACACCAGTCCACTCATCCAGTCAGTTCCCCACATAATATAAAAAGGGTTAATATAAAGGGGTAATATAAAAAGGATTTTATATATTTTAATATATAAAACCCGCCGGGTTAGTCTCTCTCTCTCTCTTTATCTGTTTAGCCTCCGGAACTACCGTAAGGTATTATTACTTCAGAGGATGAATGAGGATGATGTGTATGAATGTGAATGAAGTGTAATCTTGTAGAATCTCAGGTCGACGACTCCTGAGAAGTGTGGTTAATTGAAACCCCACCAAAGAACACCGGTATCCATGATCTAGTGCGCCGGGTTAGTCTAGTGCAGCGTTTCTCAACCAGGAAGTCGCGGTGATATAAAACGAAGGTTGCGAAATTAGCCTACAATTTTACACGTAAACAATATTGAAGTCATTGTATGAGGAGAAAATCATTTACTTAAATTTTTAAGTTCAATGTGTTAAAATAAATGATTTTTTTTTCTCATAAGTACACATGTAAAGAAAAGAAATTAATGAGATGGTTGCGTTTGTTTTTCATTTAAAAGTTTCTCCATTCGGGGATCTATATTAGAACACAGAAACAATCTGTTTTCAATTGATAAATAGACGATTCCTATATTTAGTTTTTAGCGCAACTAAATACGAAAAACTTTTTTCACAAAGGAAAATCGTAACGAAAGAGATTAATATTTTCAATGCTTCTGTGACTAAATTTCCATTTTTATTTCGACGAGCAGGCCAAAATGTATTTAAATTTTCATATGTAAATTGTTGTACGGTTTTATCGGCAGATATTTCGATGAGAGCTGGTGATGAATCTCAACTGATAACTTAATAGCTGCAATAACGTTTTCACTAAATGGATTCAGAATCCATTTTTTAAGAAATTATTTTTATCTTCCAGGAAATACTCCGCCAACTGAATTTTTAACTCACGCATGTATATCTTCACACTATCCAAATTCCAAACTGTAGTAAATGTCTTTTTCATCCAAATTTTTCTTGATGTAATCAGAAGTGAATGGAAAAATACAAAAATGCTTCCTAATGAAAGCATTAACTTTTTCATTAATAAAATAATGTTTTATCATGTCTTTGTAAATTCACATTCAAGTTGTTTAAATGCGAAATACATCAACTAAGTAAACCAACAGTAACATATACTCATTTTTCTGTAAAAAAAAAAACATTGAGAAAGGCGATTTTTTTATCCTGGAACATTATTAATACAGTTGGCAATTTCAATAATCGGGTTAACACGTTCCCCGCGATAACTAGCCGAATAACGTATGGAAAAGACGGATTTATTTTTTCTTTTCGGCCATTTCATCTCATAGTTAAGCAAACAGCTGCAGCTAAATCGTTTTAATTAGGTTTCATTGGGTTGGAGGTTGGGGAAAGGTCGTGAAATATACTTTTTTTTTTTACTTTTTGGGGGTCTTAGAGCTAGAAATGTTGAGAATCGCTGGTAGTAATTATCTTATCATCGTAAAATTAGCTGATTTTCTTAGTTGAGAGTTCTAGAGTTTGAATCCTCATTATTGAGATGCAACACTATATTTTTTTTAGGCATGTTTACTCAAAAATAATCATCGGTATATTATTTCAAAACTTGGAGTTTAGAAATTTCCTTAAAAACTATCTCTAATAAAGTTATATATGATTTAAGTTAATCTCAAATCTTCCTTAACTTCATAACCTGTTAAAATAACAATCAGAGATGAAATATAATAACTTCTTTAACTTCTACAGGAAAATATATTTAGATTTTCTGCTTAAACCTTCTCTAAAACGATGAAAGTAAAATTCAGATAGAAATTTTGCATATATATTTAACATTTCGAATAATATTTCATATAATATTTCATAACATTATAATAACATTTCATAATTTCATATATATTTTACGATTAAAATACTATAGACGTTACAATTTTTATTCTGAAAATAAGTGAAAAATATCTAAATTAAAAGAATTGCTTATTTTTTTAGTCATTCCTAAACCGTGAAACAAGATAATTAAGAATTCCTAGTTCCTAAAGATACTTTTTAAATAAACTGTAAGTAGAAAATAAAAGTTAGCACCGACCTTATTTTTTATTGTTTTTTTTTTTTTGAGATGACTGGAATCAACTTCTTTTGTAATTTTGCCCTGTGAGAATGGAAATTTGTAGCGTATGAGAAATGCCATGCCTGACCGACATTTGAACTCGGGACCGCCGGATGAAAGGCTATAAGAGGCTGTCATTCCGCCACGGAAATTGGCGATCTCCTTATCATTAAATATCATAAAAAGGTATGATTTTATTTTTAAATATCCTTAAAATTATAATACTGGATCATCAGGTTTCATATTTCCAGTTTTTATTCCAAAAATTTTGGAAATATTTAAAAAAATAGTTTCTAAGAAGGAAACATTTTAATATCAAAAATATTTTCCGTTCTCAAATCAAGTTTTAATTGACCTTAATATAAAAATGAATAAAATTGACCTTAATATAATAATATAAAAATTGATTTGCAGGTAAAATAGTTTTCCCTTTTTAGTAAGAGCAAAAACAAACAAAAGAGGAAACTTAAAATATTAATATTTCCTCATGTAAAAAAATGGGTATTTTAGCTAATATAATTAAAAAAAAGTATGTAATAGTTTAACTTATCCATAATTTTGCGTCATAATGTAAAAAACAGTTACTAAAAAAATATATAGTCCACTTATGGGGTGGTCATCTAAAAATAGAAATAATGATCAAATTGGTTAATAAATATATATATATAATCTTAACGGTATTACCAAATGAGGCACTAATAATATTTCGTAATATATTTTTATCACTCCTTCGCATAAATTAAAAAAAAAAAAATACTAAATAAATAAAATAACACTAATGAAACCAGACTGGAGATAAAATTTAGTTTGTTTAAGGTAATGGCAACAAGCCAATTATGATACAGCTTACACATGTGAAACATGGGCCAACGAAGAGGAATAAACTTCTACCCTATCAAAGTAAAGCAATATAAAGTGAGACAACTGGTAACGGTGGTTATCGCATGAATACAGAGGAGGCCACTGAAAACTGGGCCACTAGGGTAGTTAACCATAGAAGTCTATTTCAATCCGCATGAATTACCACTTATATGTAAACGTAGATTATATATATATATATATAATATACTGCCCGACGTAGGCGTTTATATAGATTTACTTAAAATGTTATACAACATTTCATCATTTATTATAATAGAGATGCAATGCCAACACTACTTTTATAATTTTATGACTTTATATTATGATCTTAATATTTAAAACTAAGTAGAAAATTGACAAATGTTTTTTTTCGCTGATTTATAGTAATAAAAATCTTATTAAAAAAAGTTGTAAATTTGAGAACAGTGTAACGATGTAATTTGACAAGTAACAACGTAATTTGAGAACGATTGTAAATTTGAGAACAATGCCCCTACAGACAAACCAAATTACTACAAGATTTAAGATGAAATATTTACATCAAGAAAACATAAAATGAAATACCGCCTTTGGGTGATTGTAAATTGCGCCGACTATGTTTCCGTTCTTTATAAACTGCGCTACAAAAATTATTGATGATTAAATTGAGCTAAGTTCTGATACGTAAAACAAACCAATTTATCTTAATACAGATCATATTTTAATCGGCATGTATTGAATTAAATAGGTAATATTTAAGTAGAAAGATTAATGTAGAATAATAATAATGTATTATCTTCAAGTTTATATCTAAAATTTGACAACCAAAAAGTTATCGTCTGAGCAAAAATCTAAGAAAAAATCCCTTTCGGCACGCCAGAAGGCGGAGGTAGATTTCACTGGTGCTAAGTAGGGGAATACAAAAGATTTCCACCTTAAAGTTAAGAAAAACTTCAAATTTACTCAGTATGACAATGGTTGCATATGAAAAAATGTTTCACATATTTAGAATATGAAAAACTCCATTTTCTCATAATTCCAGATATACTTTGGTTATCCCTTGCCGTAAGGGTTGATCATATCAAAAATTGTCTCAGACAAACGTTTTAGGTATATTTAGAGGATTAACAACCACTTTAAACCGATTCAATACTGTACCTATAAAGGGAGGTATGATTTCTTTTGTCTTCGAAACTCCATTTTTTCCACTCTCTGGACCAATGGTTGGTCATATCAAAAAACTTAGATAAGTTTTAGGCCCTTATCCAAAGAATAATAGGAACTTTAAACTATTGTACTCGATTTATACTCATAAGGGAGTATACTGTATACGGAGTATTCGAGTATACTGTTGACAATCAGTTATGACTACGTTCATTTTAATTTTTGACTGATTAAAATATTTTTAATCTCTTGATAATGGTTTAAATAAACCAAAAGATCTTGAGAAAAATTACATCTTTGTGCTGGTAAGGTAGATAAAAAAATTTTTTAATTACTTTATTAAATATATATATATATATTTATAAATTATTTAAATATATGTAGTTATATACTAGCGGAAACCATCTTTAAGAAATTTAGATATATAATAAACTTTTGAACTCCACCGTCAGTTCAAAAGTCTATTATATATCTAAATTAAATTTTGATGTCTGGAGGATGTGAAACGTGGAAATATGTTGAAATTTTCCAGAAATCGAATCATGGTACCCATTATAATAGGTAGCTTTCTTATGAAATCTACCTAAAAACAATCAGCACAGTTTGTTTATAGTGAGTAATCTTTTAAATTACTTTTATAGCGTAATTTACAAAATTTCGCAACAATTTACAAATTTCTATCGGTATATGATCTATTTTTTATCACAAGGCACAATAATTCTGTAAATGATATTTAAAAACATCTCTTTCAATAAGAAATATCATCTGAGATAATTTGATCGATGGGTGATGCCTACGGACATATAATGTAAAAAGTTATGAAAGGAATTATACAAAAAACAATTTCTGTAACTGTAAGTTAAATGTTCTTAAATGGAAAAAAATTAAACTGGATTTAACCTAATAGTAAACTGGAAACGAAGTGAATCATATGTTTTCGCACAGCATGACTCATTTGAATAATTTTATTAGTTAACATCGCAACGTAACTTACAAATGAATCATATTTGGTTAATAAACTGGTCTTGAGAGACGTAGCAATGAAATAACAGTTAATGCATCATTCTTCACTTGCAATTACAGAAAAGGGCGGATGCAGAGCATAGAGCGTAGAAAATTATTTCTTAAAATAAGAGATAATTATATTGAAATACTTCTTTACTATTTTCTATGTTTAGATACTTCAGAAGTATTTTTTTTTCTTTTTGAGCATTGATTACATTATGGATTAATTTTATAGGAATTATAAAGAAATTTTTATTTTTACTTCCTTGTACGAAATACAAGAAGTATTGTTATCGTGAAAAATCTCGATTTTCAGATTTCAACGGAAATATCTATTTTGACCATCCCTGAATCCATTTTGATTACTTTCGGCGTGACGTCTCTACGTCACATATCTCGCGTAATTCAAATCGATTAGCCGTAGAATGTTGAAATTTTAGATTTAGGACTGTTGTAACATCTAGTTGTCCGCCTTCCCTTTTGACTGCAATTGATTAGAACAAAAGTGTCCAAAAAAGGCCCAAAAAAACAAATTTGAATTTTGGACTTTTTCTAACTGCAGTAATAAGCCTTCATTAAAAGCTTTTCAGCGATATATCATAAGTGATACTTATTTTCATTGGTTTCACAATTAAAATTTTAATAATGAAATATTTCGATATTAAAGCGTACATACTGGTTCGATTTAGAATTCAACTCCTTTTTTTTTTTAACTTTTTTTTAAAATTAAAGTATATTGATTTATTTTAATAATTATTAACCTGTGGTTGTAAAAAAAAAATTTACGATAAATAATAACTGAATAACAACAATAAAATATATATATGAAAAAATATCAGAAGTTATTAATGAAATATTATTATTAATGAATTAATGAGTTATTATTAATGAAATAAAAATTAGGTACTTTTTATTTTTTTTTTAAATGTGTATATGTAAATTTAATAGGCGTACAAGGAAGTCATATGGTGTCCACATTGTATTTTTAATTTTTACATTCTAATTGGTATTCTCAGAATTTAACGATAAATAACATGTATCCCTTATCAAGAATAACTGTATATATACAAAGTGTCCTATAAAAAAAGGAGAAACATTCAGGATGTGTTCTACTCGTGAAAATAATGAAAAGAGTTCATAATAAACTGTATATAAAGTCTGGAAATGCTTTGTTTTTGAGTTAGGCTAGCGAAAGATTTCGTCCGGATTTCAGCTCTTCTAATAAAAAGAGTACTTTTATTACAGTATAAATTTTACAGTTTAAATTATAGTATAAAAAAATACTGTAATTTATTTTTGGGAACCAAACTAAGGAGTAAAGTTGGTAGTTTCTTATGTAATTTGAACTGGGAAATAGGGTAATACAGGTCCCAGAAATGTAGACGATATCCGACATATAACACAAAATTCGGTCAAAACAATTTTTTTTAGGTTTGTTGTTCAACAGGATTTTAAGTAACTAATAAAAGAAAGATTTAGTAAGGAAACTTTTTTCTTTTTTTTTTTTGTTTACCTCCAGAACCACCGTTAGGTGTTACAACAGAGGATGAGATGAATGACTTGTAGCGTGTGTGAAAATGCCATGCCTGACTGGGATTCGAACCCGGGTCCTCCGGATGAAACAAAACTTGTAGAGAATTTAATTATGAGAAAATTAAAGTGAATACAGCCAATAAAAAGTAAATAAAAACTTTTAAAAATCGGTTTTTTTTTATTCTAGTAAAACAGACGAAAAATAAATGTAGACAGAAGACCGTATTGTTCTAACTGCAAGTAATAAACATCTTTTTTAAAAACAAAAACGCTAATTGCTGAAAATAGTTTTAAAAGAAATAGAAAATTTACAAGGTAAAACGAAATACTATTAAAAAACTAATAAAATATATGTTACTTTAGAAACATTAAAAAAAAATTATTTTATAGGCTGGCAATACTAACACCTAGTCAACAATGAAAATTGTATACTTAGTTTGAATCTGTTGTCATAAATTATCATACAAATAAAGGAAGTGTAGTGTTATCATATCTTAATGTAAAAATGCCAATTCAATTTTCTAACGAGGAATATACCGTTATAATTTTGTTTACAAATTTTTTAAGGGAAATTCTGAAGCTGCTCCACGTGAATATCAGGAGCGATTTCCCGGAAGACGGATTCCAAATACGAAAACAATTACTCCGGTGTGTCACCATTTACGAACAAAAGGCTCATTTTCAACGTGTTCGTGTTCTGTTAAGCGCCAAGTAAATCATCGTGTTAAAGATGAGCATCGCGTGATTCTGCATATTCTGCGTAACTCAGGCACTAGTACAAGACGAACTTCATGTCGCAATGGTTTGTCAAAAAAACAAAGTTTGACGCATCCTACGGAAAGAAAATCTTTATCCTTTCCACCCGCAGAAGGTTAAAAATTTGCAACCAACAGATTACCTCCAGCGGTTAAACTTGTGTTATCGGCTTCTAGACAATGCTGATAAGGTAAATTCAATTTTATTTACTGAAAAAGCTACTTTTACGAGAAACGGAATCTTCACTTCTAGAATTAGCCGTTTTAGGAGCGAAGACAACCCACATTATAGTGTTGAAACTAATTTCCAACATATATTTCACATTAATGTTTGGTGTGGCATTATTTATGACAAAATTCTGGGATCATTTGTTTTCAATGAAAACTTTACGGGAGATGCATACGTTCATTTCTTGAAAAATAATTTGCGTGTTTTTTTGTAGGATGTACCTTTACAAACTAGATTGTAACCTATTCTCCAGCATGATGGTGCAACGTCACATTTTGCTTTAGTAGCTAGAAATCATTTGAATGCTAATTTCTTAAATTGGATTGGATGTGAAGGACCAATCAATTGGCCGCCACGATCACCTGACTTAACGCCTTTAGATTACTTCAAAAACCGAACGAAAGAATCAAAATCATTCTTACGGTTTTAAACCATTGCTTTTAAACTACCTGAAGTACAAGAGGCACAAATCACTTATTTTTCTATTTTCTATTTTTTTATGCCCTGCTATAGACTTCGCTAAATATCGGTTTGTTTCTTTTTCTACTATTCCCAGCAGTTTCCCATCTTCTCGGATTGAGTCTTTTTTATTCTCCTGATCTTCTGACCAGATAGTCGGTTCTGTTTTCTTTCTCTTTACGGATTCTTGAAAGCGCTTGATATTCTGGGCCATTTCCTAGTACTCTTACCTGTTGTCTATCACTTCCGGTTTTATATTGTAATTTTTCCTATCCTCGATTTGAAATTTAGAATCCTTTTAGCTAGCCTCTTCTTTGCTGTTGTCCTGATGTGATCTATCTTTCCTTAAGGTGGTTGTGAGTTTTTCTCTTGTCAGATTTTCTGTTCATTGCCTATCGGGCTGGTCTAGTGGTTAACGCGACATCATAAATCAGCTGATTTCAAAGTCGAGAGTTCTAAGGTTCAAATACCAGTAAAGGCAATTAATTTTATACAGATTTGAATACTAGATCGTGGATACCGGTGTTCTTTGGTGGTCGGATTTCAATTAACCACTCTTCTCGGGAATGGACGATCTGAGATTGTACAAGACTACATTCATTCACATTCATACATATCATCGTCATTCATCCTGTGACGTAATACCTTACGCTTTTTCCGGAGGCTAAACAGAAAAAGGGAAAGGTTTTCCGTTCACTGGATTATAGTTTGTATTTCAGTTGTTTTTAATTAAAGTAAGAATATTTAAAGGAAGAATAATAATAAATAAAATAACATAAAAGGAGAGATGCAAGATAAATTAAATAAATAAGATAAAAGATAAAAGTACTTTCGATATTTCAATGTTTATGCAATTTTAGGAATTTCTATAACTATTTAGTCTCTTAAAAAGTAATTCGTTAGTAACTAAAGTAATTAATAAAAAAATAAGGGAATCCTTTAGTGTTTATATGTAATTCTTTCATGAAATTCTTGGAAAGGAGACAAAAATAATGAAAAATTAAATTTTTAATTTTCCGTTCAGATTAATCAAATAATTCAATCATAATAATAACAAATAGAATTCAAAAAATGTTAAATATATGAAAATTCTACTATTAATTAAAATGCAAGAAATATATCAGAGGTGGATATCCAAATAGATGAGGTTGTAAGAGCAATTCCCCGCTCTCCCTTCGTTAAAGAATACCGAGACAATATTTTATGACATATAAAACTTTTTATAGATCTCTTAAAAAGTGCTTATAGAAAGAAAAGTAGGGCTACGTTCTTTTATTAGTTACATATTCTTTTCTCGTTAGGCTCCAATTAGTCTGGATAAATTGTAATATAAATATAGACTAACAAATCTGTACACATTCACTGCATAGGTACTAGTAGTACGTATATTAACATTTTTATGGATTCTTATGTTAGAAAAGAAATATATATTACTGTAATTTAATCTGTTTAAAATATATTTTCTGCAACAATTTATCGGATCAATTATCAAATTACTGATATTAATCACAACTCTCATCACCAACCTTGTGCGACCTTGCTCTTGCCACATTTACATTTAATCTGTAACATTTACATTTAAACCACAACAAGATTCTGTTTATAAGAAAAAGTAAGTTGTTGACATTGGAATTAAATAATGATTACAGTCTGATGACGTAATTTACTTACAGCTTACTGAATCGTTTTAAATCCTTTTTAACATTTAAATTATAAATTTAAATCTTTTTAAATAGAACTAAAACTAGAAAAAAAAGAGTAAAAAAAAAACTGGTAATAAATTATAAACAATGACATCCTTTCGCCAACATATTTCATCAGGCTGGTTTGATGAAATTTTAATTCAACATTGATCTTTTATAAAACTTTTTCTACCAGAAGAAATTGATATTTATTTATATTATATTAATATATATATATGTCAATGATAATTCTTTCTTAAATAAATTTAACAGAACATTTAAAAATATGCTTACTTAATATTTTGTAACGTGCCCAGCATAACCGTATAATTAATATATTCGACATTTCTTTGCAAAGTTTCAGTATTTATACATTTTTTTTTTTTTTTAATTTGTACTATATTTACTTAATAATGTTTTACATTTAAAATAAAACTTTACGTATTTGAATGATTGAGAAAGCCTATCTAATATTTATGTATACTCAAATCTGATCACTTCATTATTTCACAAAATACCTTTAACATATCAGAATTATCGTTGTGTGCCTTTGTTACATACATAATCATCTATTAAAAACTGTAAATCTTTTACTAAACTATTCCAGCAGGATATTGTATTGGGGTTTTTTTTTTTTTGCTTGTAATTCGATAGTTTCAGAACAACTACACTAATTTTCATAGAATATATAAAAATTACAGAACTTCTAAAAAAAACGTTTTATAATTTTCAATGGATATATTACTCACATATTGGGGGGAGGGGTGAATTGAAAACCTTAATTCTTTTTTAAATATTAAAAATTTTACCCACTGCCTATCCTTCAGCATCAAAATTTGCTATTAATTTTACATAATTTATTTCACAATATCCAATTTTCCTGAAATTTTGTTTATAAGTTAATTCTCGGTGACATGTTATTGTTGACATTAATTAATTGAAACGAAGGCCGCCTTTTAATTTTTACAAAAACAATGAAAGAACAATCAGGTAATGATTGTTAAATGGGACCAGGCTACGCACAACCATTTGATAGTTGGCTACAATTCAGATGATACAAATGGCTGCAAATCATTTTAGATTTGTGGCCATCACAAAAATGATCACAAATCATTTTATTGTTTGTCAAAATATTCGCCTTTAATATTTATATATTTTTGCATGCATTCGAATCAATTCTCGAAACATTTTTTCCACTATGAAGTTGGTACCTCAAAAAAAAAAGGTTTTGAAATGGTTTCAGCAGCTTCTTGAAGTGATGAAAATCGCTGTCCACGCACTTTTTGTTTGACATTGGGGAACAAAAAGAAGTCGTTGAGAGATAAATCAGGTGAATAAGGGCAATGAGACATTAATTCAATGTTCTTCTTCGTCAAATAATAAATTGTTTGACGTGCTGCGTGAGAGCTTGCATTTTCATGATGAAGAACGATGCGAGTTTTTCGGTCGTTTTTCTCATTTTACTGATGTCTTCTGGCAGAAACAGAAGTTGTTGTACACCACTCAGCATTAACCCTTCTTCGATCCTCTAAAATAATGGTTGCTACATATCTAGTATAACCGAAGAAACAAGCGATCATTTTCTTAGAAATACTTCATGAACGAACCGCTATTGTTGGATTCGTTCATTTTGGAACACCTAAACAGTTGACTTTTGCTTCGTTTCCGGCTCGTTTGAATATATCTACGTTTCGTCTTCTGTTACGATGTTGTATACGGATTTTGCATTTCCTTTGAGCATCTCCTTATACCGATTGACATAAACCTGTTTTTTTTTTGAGCTTCGGTTAAATTATGCGGAATTGTCGGGGTACAATAAGTCTCACATGCCGATTCGTTTCAATCATGATGTGCACAGCATCGATGTTTTTTTGGAACAGTAAGCGATTTTGGTCGATCTTTACGAAATTCATCGCTGACAAAAGTACGACCACGACGAAATTCTGAAAACCAAATTTTAAATAATCTTTACTGATGGTGATTCATTACCAAAAGCTGAATGAAGCGATTTTAGACATTGTTGTTGGGTTAGGCTCTTACAAAAACTTAAAAAAATTTTCCAATGAAAACCTTTTACGTAAATTTTTATTTTTTACATAAAACTTTCTTTTTTTTTAAATGCCGCTCACTGTAAACAAACTATTCGGCCTATTTCTTAGCTGTCCCTTTCATAACAATATAAAATGTCAAATTTTACAACAACAGTAATTTTATATCTCAACAGCGCCATCTACTAATCATTTGTAAAAACTTAAAAGGCGATCTCCGTATAAATACAATGGTTCAGGAGAAAATTATTTTGGAACTGATTTTAGAGCTTGAAATAACAAACATCTACTCGAAAATGTTTTGATATTATGTTACGGTTATCAAAAAATTTCGCCCGGATTTCAGTTCCCCCGGTGAAATTTATGAAGTTATAAAAGTATTTATATATTTATAAGGTTATACTGAAATTTTTAAGCCGTTATATAACTGGTGAAATTGATTGTTCCTTACTTTTTTTGATCTAAAAAATCCAATACAACAGATCTCAGAACTCTATCTACCGTAATTTTCAAGATATTCAATATAAAACAAAAAGATTCGGTGACGACATCAAAACAACCGTTCAGCAATGTCTCTCTTCTCAAACGGCAGATTTCTGTGAAGCTGGAATGCTGATTACATGATACGTCAAGTACTTTAATATAGGCGGAAATTATGTAAAATTTTAGATTAAGATTCAGGTTCTCAAATGAATGTAAATTTGTTCAATATATGGAAACATTACTTATTTAGAAAAGCATGCCTCGTAATTAATTAATAAAACTAATAAGAATAACAATTAAGTTTATAAATTATATTTTTATGACTAACATTTATCAAACTGTAATTTAATTTACCAGAAGGAAATTAATCTCTAAAAATAATAAAAGAAAAAAGATATGAATAATAACAAATGGAGTGACATACTAAATAGCGAATTATATAAGCTTGGCATATATCATAATAAACAGACATATTATTGTATCATGTATCATAAATATATTATCTGTCAAGGGCAAGGTTAACCTGTAATTGACCATAATAATCTATAGCTTACATATGTGCGACTCATAAAAATTATTGCCAGAAGGTAAAATACTCTTATACATTAATATTAGGTACTTAAGAGAGTTTGTAAATCAAATGTATGATTGCCAATCTAAAAGATAAATTATTAAGCTCTGAGTATTTCTTTAAGTTATTAATTACTTGATTTCATTTTGTACCGTTTTCAGCTGAATAATAATCAATTAATTTTAAATGATACTTTCATTTGAAAGAATAATAAACCTTCCTGAACTACATAAAAAAAACTATGAATGTAAATAAAATAATAAAATGGAAATTAAGAATAACTACATTATATATACTCATGTATATATATATATATATATATTTATTTTAAAAAATGGACATAAATTTTATTTTAAAGATTATACTATTACTTCAATTACGAATTATTCTATTGTAATTTCATTTAAATATGTATAGTGGTAGCTGATTTTGTCTCAGAGAAAACATTCTAGTAACACTGATGTTAACTGAATCCCAACTGTAATATAAAAAGAGCAGGTACGCTATTAATCTAATCCAATTAAAAGTTAATTTACATGGTTAAGAAAGAGCGTCTATTTTGTTTTTCCTTCAAATAATTTTTTCACATTACGTATTATATTTTATACTTTTCTCTCAAATCAGTGTGTATTTTCAGATAAATTATAATCTAACCAAACTTAACGTATGTTCCCTAACTTATTTTTAAATTTCTACTCGTCGATTATATTCAAACATGGGTCTTCCAAATGTTCCTGAGAGAGGACCAATATAAGCATTGTGCTAATAATTATAAATATCTCTTTTTTCTGTTTAGCCTCGGGAAATACCGTAAAGTATTACTTCAGAGGATGAATGAAGATGATATGTATGAATGTGAATGAAGTGTAGTCTTGTACAATCTCAGGT
>JAAAKQ030076184.1:0-15235 GCA_010016005.3 Zanna intricata | reverse complement strand
TATATATATATATATATATATAGACATGTGAGTGTGTTTGTCTGTAGTATTTATAAACCGGCAAAGTCTCGGTATCACGAAGTTCTCCCGAGACTTTCATAACCTATTCTAATCGTGAAAATAATGGAAAAATTTCATTTAAATATGTCCTAAAATGCTTCGTATGCAAGTGAAAGATTTCGCTTGGATTTCAGCTTAATTAATTTTTTTTTATGGTTTTTGACCTGAAAATCGGATAAAGGTTCCAGATACATATCTACAGTGGTTTTTTGATAAATCTTGGTGAAAACCAATATATTAGCGGCAAAGAACTCTGTTTTTTGATTGTTTGATGTATAACTTTGTTAAATGGGTAATAAAACGGTTGGAAAAGTGATAGAATTTTAAATAGAACAATTTACATGCAAATACTAAAAATTATAAAAATAAATCTCAAAAACATCCTTCTAAAACATATTAAAAATTTTTATTTTTTCATAGGTCGGAAATAACAGCTTATCAATAATTAATTTTCGTGTCTAGGAATTGAATATCCATTTTCTCAGTGTTTGTATTGTTATTATTCGGTCAGTTATTCTACAACGGGTGATACCACAAATTTGTTTTCATTTGGAGAGTCGAGGACATGTTGTTAATTTACGGTAAAATAAATAAAAATGGATCGGCTGTTGTACGTGAATACTGGGAAAATTATTCAGCTCGAAGAGTACCGGATCGTAAAACATTTGAGACTTTGGTGAGGCGAGCTAGAGAAACAGGTACGCTTAAACCACAACGATTCGATGATGGTCGTGTACGTTTTGTGAGAAATACCAACGCTGAAAAAGTAATATTTAATGCGGTACCATTATCTCCCACCTCAAGCACCAGAAGGTTGTAACATCGCTTTCATTTTTCGCAATCTAGTGTGTAGCGAACGTACGGGAGCAACAATTTACCCATTCCATACAACACACGTGTACAAGAGTTACTACTATTTACCGACTGATTTTGATAAACGGATGAGTTCTGTCGATGATTAATTAAAAAATGTGAAAATCATTTCGATTTCCGAATTAATATTAGAATTATTGATGACTCCACATTTAGAAGAAATGATGTAGTAAATTGTCGAAATACTTCTATTTGCGCAGTAGAAAATCCCCATGAGACTACTACAAATAATTTCCAACGCACGTTTTCATTTACTGTGTGGTATGGTCTTCATTGTAATCATTTCACAGACTCTTTTTTCTTACCGCCAAGGCTCAGTGGGCAATGGTACTTGCGTTTTTTTGTAAACAAATCTGATGGAACTCTTGGAAAATATTCTATTAGCAGATAAAATGGAGATGTAGTTTTTCAATCATGGCACACTTGCTCACTACTGTCGTGATGTGATGCATCATTTAAATAACACATTTACTAAGCTATGGATTGGTCGAAATGGACCGGTAAAATCACCACCTTGACCCCTCCGATGCTAGCGGACTTTTTCCTTTAGGGTTGAATGAAGTCGTTAATCTATTTCACTCATATTGGCACACGAAAAGAATTAAGACATCGTATTGTAGAAGCTGGAGGTTACTGTTAGGAATAATACAGCTAGCATGGATTCGGTGAACTGAATTGTGTATTGAAATGATTGATGGCTACATTAAGCAACTGTGCTTTGAAAAAATGTTTGCAGCTTTCTCCAATAACCGTTTTGATATTTAATCATTTTACTACAAAACCAAAAAGTACATGATTTTTATTTTTAAAATGTATTCTTTATAATTTTTTTCTGTTACTGATAAGGTTTCTATTTGTTTTAATTTACGTAATGTTGTTCAAACAGTGATGAAAATTGTTCTTCTGCTTAAAATCGAATTACTTTTTCGATCCAGTTTGTGTGTATTGTTTCTAATTAAAGTTTAACTTCTTACATTTTTAATTTTAATAAATATAATTTATAACGATTTTCTCAGAATTCAATTTACTAAAAAGTTAATGAGAAATTTTTATTTATTTATTAGCAACAAATTATTAGTTGACATTAACAAGGTGGTTATTTTATTTCAAACCTAAAAAAGTGTATTTTCCGATAACTTTTTTCGTGTTATACTCCGTTTTTCTTAAAATCCATTGAGATAGAGATCTGGAATCACTTGTATTCAATTTCTTAGATCAAACGCCATAATTCAGTACCAAATCTATCCCTCAATTTTTTATCAAAGAATTTTAGTAAGGTTTAATTTTACAGAGGGATCAGAGAGGAGGGCTATATGTCTTAAGAACCGGAACACGCTAACGAGTTCTGACCTACGTTTATATGAACTTTTTTCTTATTTTTGGCCATATAATCATTTCCCGAAAGATTGCCGTGTAATCTGGAATAAAAGGTGTATATATTTCCAGACGATTTATAAAATAAAATAGTCTATATTTATAGAATTATAAAATTCTTCAATATATGATAATTTCTTTTCAGGTGATACAAGTTGGTGATTTCCAGTTAAAACTACATGCCCACCGCGATTTTTTTGAGTATGAGAAATGATTGTTGGATTGTGTGAAGATGCCGAATAAAGTTTGAAACCTAAAATCTGCTGGATGAATAGTGGACATTGAAATTTCATAACTGATTTTGGTCGAGAGGTATAGTAATCAGTAGTAGTAATAATAATTACAATAATTTAATTCTCTTGACAGTTATTCCTTTAAATTTTACTTAAAAAAAATAATAAAAAAAAAGAATTTAAAAAAGAATCCATTATTTTAGAAATATATTTTTATTTTTTTTCATTATTTAATGACTGAAAAGATTTTTATTTCCTAGTACGAAATGAAGGAAGTATTCTGATCGCGAAAAATTTCGTTTCTCAGGGTATTCAGGACAATTAGGGCTTACCTCATTGAGAGCTTTATACGTATAAATGATAGGTATTTTCATTGGTTCCAGAGTTACCTTATTACTTTAATTAAAGACGGGAGATCGCTATATTACCTGGATTCTGTTATGTCTTTAATAGAGGATAATATTACCTCACAATATGAGTGTTTTAAAAAGAGATAGCCAAATAAAATTTTAATTAATGAAATATTTGGATCTTACAAGGGAAAGACACATCGGTTTGAATCAGACTTCAACTTCTTTTATTTTTTTTTTTATTTAGATATATTGATCTATCAATAATTATTAATCTCTGATTGTAAAAAACTTAAAAAAAAAGTGTATATGTAATTTAATAGGCGTTCAAGGAAGTCATTTGGTGTCCATATTACATTTTTTATTTAAATATTTTACTTTATAGAAAATTGAATGATTTTTTTCTTCTTATATATTTTTTTTATATTAAAATTATTTTTTCTCAGTTTCCTTTCATTATTTACAGATTATCATCTTTACAAAGGTATTTTATAGTATAGGAAGCCCTACCTTAATTAAAAACGGGAGATCACTATATTACCTGGATTCTGTTATGTCTATAATAGAGGATAATATTACTTCACAATATTAGTGTGTTAAAAAGAGATAGAATTAAGCTGGAAAAGTGGTGTAGAAAGAGAAAAGAGATTCTTTTCATAATGGAATTGTGATGAAAGAACCCAGTAAGTTACATTATGCTGCGATAAAGAAGGGTAGTTGGTTTAGTATAAAACTAAAGAAAGCATCGGCAGGAAGTGAAAAGAGATTTTTAAAGGGGGAAATTAATTATATATTTAATTTCTTCTACCTCCATTTAACTTTGTGCTTATGTAAATGGCGTGTTTATCTTTTTATTTTTTTAAGATAAATTTAATATTATATTTTATTAATAAAATAAGTAAATACAGTACACAATGTTATTAATTTTTCTTTCAGTATTCATAGCCACTTTTATTAAATTTAATTTTTCTACCAAATTGGGTACTGCTTTGTTTGCTTTTATTCAGGATTGGCCTCTCTTTTGACATGAGAGTGATCGGATTTAATACGTAAGTAACAGTTTTATATCCTAATTTTGAATTTATACCTTAAATAAATAACACCAATAAGTTTGGCTTATTTCTTAAACATGGGATTTTTTTTCATGTAATTAACAAAGTTGTGATTTCATTTGTTAGTGGTCAAGTCAAAGATCGCAGGTTCAAATCCCAGCGTTGCTCTGAGCTTCAAAAGTGAAATTAAACAAGCTATTGGCTCATCACTTTTAACAAAACCATATGATAAGAGAAGAAAAAATAGATTATATTTTTTGAAAAAAATTTCATTAAAACAATATACTGTCGATAAATATATTTATCTCAGTATTTTTATCTCAAATTATGTTAAATTTAATGTATTGTTTCTCAGAAAAGGGTAAATCATTTTTGTCGATTTACACTGTTTGTCAGAGTTTTTTTATTATGGCTGTGATGCATGTAAAACATCTGAGTTACACCAGGAATTACTGAGTAATCTTTTGCCGCGATCTTTTGGAGATTGATGTTACTGAGATTGCCTACCTTAGCTTTGTTGGCAAGGCGTTGTAAAATTGAAACTATAATGAAACGTCATTAGAAGGAAGAACCTACTCCCTCTCTTATACTAATGTTCTTATACCACCAGAGAAAATTAGAGTAGGTTTCCTGTCAGTTCCAGTACGACCATTCGTTCTCAACCCATGGCGATATTTCCGGAGTCAAGGGTATGGCTGCACTACAACATCTTATTGTAAAACTACGATACGAGCTCGATGTGCTAAAAAGGGACACAGCGATACTGACTTATCACGAGGAAGAAAAGTATGCTAACAGTGGTGGGTCTTATTCAGCTCGCTCACGAGACTGTCTAATATTTAAAGAAGAGAGGGTAATTCTCAACATTTATACCGTGCAGAAACTATCTTTTCCAGCCGTACAACGAGAATATAACAAGAACCTATCTGGAACCCGGTTCAACCAGACATATGTTTTGCCGCCAGTACATTAAGGCAAGCCTCTACAAATACGAGTCAACAATGAGGACCTGCAGTAGTTAAAACAGCTTGTTCAGATGTTAAATGATAAGGTTGCTTCGCCATTAGCAACTATTTCCGAGCAAACTAAGAGTTAATTCAAGAAGGGTATTTTTGCTAGAAAGTCTGACAGCGATTTACCGAAAACCACTGTTTTCGGTAAAGCTAGTACACAAACAAATAAAATTTCCACTGCACCAACAACGCAGCAAACTACCAAAATCTATGAACGGGTCTGTTAAAAATTTGTAGCCTGGTAAGGTATATTCGGCTTTCTAGGTTTCCCGACCATCATATCGGTTTCCCTGCCACCAACTTCGATTATTTGGTGGCAGATGAAATGCTCGAAGAACTAAAGCATTTCCTGAAAGTAACCAGTACAAAAAAAAAAGACCGGATTGAAATAATCTGCTCGCAGATTTTTGAATGTAACAGGAAAAGAGTATTTTTATGAGTACAAATTTTATTTATTGGAATGTTTGCGATCTCCGTTCTCATTGTGAGGATTTATTTACGGGCATTTCTACCCCATTCGATCGCTCTAAAGCATGAGACCGAATGTCCGTGCGTCAAAGGGCTACTGTACCTTGAAATAGTTTATTACCTAGTTCCTAATTTCTCCTGGAGCTAACTTAATTGCGTGAACGATATAAGCACGTTCTATTACACCAGTTGTTTTTGTGTTCAGTGTTTACATGTCATATATTTTCTAATTTGGTAGGTGCACCCCGCCTTATAATAAAATGTATGACCGTCATAAATTAAAAATTTATCTCAGATTTAATTAAATAAAGACAGCAATTTGCTTCTGCGCCTTGGTTGCTGTATGTCAGCAAGTACCTGTCCATCCTCTGTAACTGCTTGGAGCTGTAGATCGATGATTGATCATTATTCAAGGGTAGCTTCTTCCAGCAATGCGGTTAGAGTTCTCCCTTAAGCAAATTACTGATGCTGGTTGAACAATACGACTGCATCAAGGAACTCCCACACAGTCTGACAGTGTGGCCCACACCATACTGACTCGCTGCTTATGAATTTTCCCATGACCTCTAAGTAACAGGGTTGTTCGAGCTCTGGTCCCCCCAAGAGCGGGGCAGTCTTATAACATATGTATTTGTACATTTGACTGGACCTCCCCGCAGATACACAGCTCATCAGTTGCCAGGCGAAACCTGAACAAATATTGTTGAAATTTACGTGGTTGGTGAGCACTCTGGTCCTCGTTGCCCTTAAAAATGAACTTGAGGCTTACCATCCCCTCAAGTCTTATATGAAATTATAGAAAGACCTTCCTTTAGTCGTGGTGTTCCATTCACTCTGCCATACTTCCATCGCGAGGCTCTGAAGTCTCTTCCACAGGGAGAGATGGCAACTGTACGAAATCTATATCCGGAGCATAGTGATTACCGTTCCGCTCCGATACACGTCCGACGTCCCGTACACGTATACCAAATACCTTGGCCTCCCAACTTCTTCGCAACTTCCACATGGCTGCCCAAACTTTCACCATTAAATCGATTTGAGAGCCTTTCTCAATAAGATATTAGCTTCGTAGGAGGTTGTTTTAAAAACAACAGTGCATAGCAGAGAGCTCTGCGCTGGGCACTCCTTACATTTAGAATAAGTGCTCTATTTTTTTCCAACCTATGCGCCCACACGGGTGTAAGTGGTCATACTTTCGAAGACTCCTCTGTTCACCATGTACAATTGACGGCCTGACAGCCTGTAGTCCTTCCAAGCAATTCTCCTAAGCTTGTGCATCACAGAGACGGCGTCCGTCGCTATGTATTTGATGCAGCTGCCCTAATCCAGGTTCCTTAGGTTGCAGTGACTTGAATCTATAGCTTTGAGATCGCCTTCGTAAGCTATCCTAGGTAAAAGCCAATGATCACTCACACTTGTCTCGAGCCATACAGCCCATCTTCTGATACCCTTGAGCAAATCGCCCGTTACTGAGGTGTCGTCGATCAAAGCGAGGATATTGAAATCCTACTAAAAGAAGAGAACCCTTTAATACTGTGTCTGTAGGAAGCTCATCTTCGCCCCCAAGATGATGTGTCCTTTCGCGATTACGTCTGCAGAAGATGCGACCATCAAACTGAGGCCAGACGCCGTGAAGGAGTGGCTGTTTTCGTAAAGGATATCGTAATAGCAGCGCGTATTCTGCTAGTGAGAAATATACCTGCAGTCTCAGTGGAGATGTTTGTATTTTCCACCAAATTCTGATATCAATGAAATTGATCTCTCCAGTCTATTTTCACAGATTTCTTAACCCTGCCTAATAATTAGCGATTTAGTATTCATCACTATTCATCATCATGTTCTTCCCCAGGTTTTACAGCAAATCGACTGAGATAGAACTTAGAGATCTGCTTGTTGAATGATGGGTCGTTCTTCATCATGTATCTTTTTGTGCATTTATCTGCCCTTGATCCCTAGTCCCCCGACTTACCTGGATACAAAAACTTCATTGAAAGAGATCACAGACCAGTTGTAATCTCAGTTCGTGGTAGTTATTTACCTCAGAGTCAGCCACGGAAATTAGTGGTTCGGTAAGCGAATTGGGTCGGATACAAGGATTCCTTTGGCAATACGACAAGAGCGGTAACACAGATCACCATCTTGAAGTTTACACATCTGATACTCGATAGCGCGAATGAATTTATCCCTCTAAACATCTGGAAAGTCAAGGCAGCCTGCTGTTTCTTGGTGGGATGAAGACTGCTGTAGTACATTAAGGGATTATCGCAGGGTTTGATGTAATTTCAATCGAAGACTTACGGCTGAATTGCTCTGCGCCTTATGCAGTACAAGGGCTGTATGCCGTGTGTTTCGTTGTGGCAAAATGGAAATCATGGCTGAATTATGTCGACACTATCTTTCAGATAGCTCCATCATCGGTTATGCGGAGAAACGTTCGAGACGTGTGGATCAAGAGAGTCACCGCAGCCAATTAAACTGGAAAGCAACGACGTGCTCGTTACAGCGCCAGTTGATGTGACGAACACGTTTGTAAACTCGTTTGTCAGTTTCATTTACATCATCATACTGTTTATGAGGTGTAAATTGCAGATAGAAAATATCTCGTTTATGATTGGAGATCATGAATTGAACTAAACATACATTTGTCTTTTGATGATCTAAGCTCTATTCCTTGAATATCTCTCCCATGACATTTCCCCCCCCCCTCGAAAATGATAATATCAATTCAGCAAGTCACAACTCCGGGATACTGCATTACATTATTTTCTGTGTATCTATAACAAAATTTCTTCTGATTAGGATTTTCCACGTTCTTGGTCTGAAGCACTGGTGATTCGCGTACTGAAACTCGGTAAAGATAAACTATGTCCTTCAAGTTATCGTCCTGTCTCCTTGATCAGTACCCTGTACAACTTGAAGAAACAAATGGTAAACGTATCGTCTAGTGTGGTATCTTGCGAGAAACTCCTTAAATTGCCCCCGAACAATGAGGTTTTCGCCTAACGAAAGATAGACATTTCCTAACTGTAAATATACAATTACCTCCAGTTCTTACTGTTGCACCAGGTTATTTCCTCCCTTGGTGCCTTTCTCTCGTAAATTACTGCTTTAGTCTCTGTCGGTATCATAAAAAGAACACTAATTCGGTTATATTACGAGAAAAATTTTAGATAGCGTGAATATGGATGCTGTAGTTTATAATGGCTCTAAAAATGTTAATTCTGTTGGTTGTGCTTGGCAACAGAACATACATGTTTGGCCATCCCAGCATCGTCAGTATTTTCGCTGCGGAGCTATACGCTACTAATAAGGCGTTAAATATATTTAACCTAACATTTCCATACGTACTTGTCTGCTTAGATTCCATGAGTGCCTTGCAAGCCATTAGTAGTGACATGTACTCCAAACACCCATGTTGTCCGTGAGATTTAGCGTGTTATTTCTCAAATGACTCATAGTAACACAACTGTGAGCTTCTGCGGATTCCTACCTATATATATATATTTCAGGTAACAGCGCGGAAAAATAGGCTTGTTTTCAGCCTTCTTTCACTAATCGTGTTGTTTCTGGTGATCTTTTCTGTTTTCTGAAGAGATGGTCCGTAATGAGTGGCAAAGTGAATGGAATGCTACTATCAAAAAAATAAACTTCCCCCTGTTAAAAATACTTTATTATTGTGGAGCTCGTCATACAGGAATAACCGTCGAGAAGAGGTTATTATTTGCCGTTTGCGAACAGGGTACCACTTGACTTATTCATGGATATCTCATGTCTGAGACCGATGCATTAGTTTGTGTTCATTGTGACTGCCAACTAACTTTATACTACATCCTTGAGGATTGTGTCTGTTATGCGGCATTGCGTCATAAGTTTAAACTAGGGACTAACTTCCGAAATATTTAAGGAAACAATGAGACTGTGTTTTCGAATGTTTTACGATTTTTTAAGGCCGTCCGTTTATATTCAAATATTTGATTTTTACTAGGTTTCAACTATTTATGTATTTTGGCGTATGGCAGAGGTACTTGTTTGTTTTAAATTAGATTATTAATGTAATATTTCATTGTGATTTTATTTCGATTTCAGCATGTCATAGACGTTTTCCATTCATGCTGTGTTTTTATATTACCCGGTTTTAAGTTTTAACTGTTAGTTTTAATATTTATTTATTTACTATATATGCGTAAATATCGTCTCCGGGCGCTGATGACAAGACTTTGTTGTGTAGGAAAAAACCTATTAAAGAAAGTGACTTTTAGAGGGATTTAAACCTCAGAATCTTCAACTTTGAAAATCAACTGTTAAACAAATGATTCATGTTGAATTAGAATGAATACTAGACTAGATTGGTCGGGCTATCAGCAGAAAACAAAGTAGACAAATTTTATGAGTTAGTGAAAATGGCTGTTTTTAGTGCAGTAAATTTAAATCTTTGAAAAATTAAAATACTTTTATTTAAAAAAAAGTATATATATAGTCACCCAGATTTATACTGTATTAATTGAAAATTCCACCTAGATATTTGATATCAGTGCAGTTTTCAACTTGTTTTCTTACATTTTTTGTTACCAACCTAATGATATCTTTGTGTTCCTGAATGAAGAGAGGAGCATTGAGAATGATCAGGTTATCACATGGGTATAACTCTTGTTTGCCCTGCATTTTATCTATTCCCATTAAAAGTAATCTAAGAGAGTAAGGGCTGATGATCTGGTTGACAAAGTTACTGGCCCAAAGTTACTATGTCCAATCCATTTATCAGTAGATTATTCATCTAAAAACTGTCTTACTTTATTTGTGAAATCTGTTGGTGTTCCAACAAATTATATTTCAGTTCGTTTTGCCGATGAAAAATTTTCAAGTACTGTAAGAAATTCATTGTTTAAAAATTTCAGATAATCTCTCCTCATGGTATATTGTTTTAGTATGAAACCTTTTAATTTGTTGTTGATCAAACCATACCAAATGTTCACTGAAAATTGTTGTTGGAAATTTGATTCAACTACAGCATGTTGACTTTCTTCTGATTACTCATATAGATTCCATGTATTGTTTATGCCATTACGAATAAAAGTAGCTTCATTCAAAAATAGTATGAACAGAATTAAATGGTAATTATTGTTAACTATGTTTTAAACAATATTATTAGTTTGTAAAAATATGTGCAGAAGTAGATTTAATTGAAAGTAATTTAATTTAGCAAGAAGGTAAATAAGAAAAAAAGCTAAACTGAATGAATTAGAATTATTTTTTTTATTAAAAGTAACTCTAGCTTTATAAATTATTGACAGTTTTAATAATTGTACACATTTGTAAATTAAACGATAAATAACTGAATTTTTTAAAGTTAAGTGATCTACATTGTTATTTCTACAACATTGAAATTTAGCTATAAGTTTTTATTTATATTGATTTATAGAAAGGCTATTTTTTGATATAATTTTAAATATTGTCAGAAAATTAATTATGGTTTGACATGACAATTAACTGGATTAGGCTCTTATTATTTCATAAACTGATGGTGTGAGATAACATAAAAGTACAAAGCAGTGAAATGTCTTGAGAAAAGTATATAGTTAGTTCGTCTTTGAATGAGACAGATGAATATTCATTTTTACTTACATAACTGTTGGACTTGAACTTAGATGCAGGATGTAATTAAATTTGTCTTCTCTGTGAGTCATAATGTTTACAGTTAATTTTTTTTTTTTTGGTAAGCAGAGATATTATTTGGACTGAGTATGTGTATGATTTGGTCAGCTTGGTGTATTGGTAGTAAAATTGCTCAAGAAACATAATCGGACATCATTTTATTTTTTATTCTTCAGAATTAATCTGGCAAGATCATATTATTTTTAATAAATAGAATATAAAAATGATTTGTTTTTATGATAATTTTTTCACAGTTTGATATTTTTATGAATTGTCTAATCTTTGATGTGGTCTCTTGCATTGTAACTATTTGATAATTATTTTATTTATTTTTTCTCCGTTTTTCTTAATATTTCCTCCAGGATTATCATAATTGATTTGAGTGTTATTTTCTATTCTTGCTAGCATCATCAATATAATATTTGTACTTGATGCTTTTTGAAGTACCTCCATTCTCAAATTTTAAAAGTAATTGTGTTAAAAATAGTTTTGAAAATAACTGCTTTTAACAATCGTTTTCCTAGTGAAAATTAGTGCGGGTCATCTCTCCCACTCAAAGAAAAGTAAAGTAAAAGTGAACTCGCTTTACTTTTCTAAAGACATTGGATTGCTTTGTATTTTTACACTAAAAATAAATCTTTCTTCCTGTTCACAGTTTACCTTCCAGAAAATAAAACTTGCTATTTCTTCTGAGTTTCTGATTGATGTAATTGAATTACTACATTAACTTTTAGTCGAATGTCTTAATATAATTTCTGTTGTTTACACATTATAGATTTAACTCGAGTGTACTTGTATTTGTAATGCAAATAGAGATGTAGTATCGCAACGTTTGCAAATGTTATTCGTAATATATAGTAATAGTGTCAGTAGTCAGCAGTGGACAAATCCCTTCGGTAAAGTAAAATTATATGGGTTTATTTGCATTACAATGTCGGTCTCTTGTGTGAGACCGTGACCAACATTTCATAATTGTGCTCATGCTACAGTGTATGACTATATAAATTGTGCTCCTGGGCTAGTAACCTTAACCCTAACATATATCAAATAAAATTTATTATTATACGGCATTCAAATCCTTTTAATTCATTCCATCTACTTGCTGTTGGAATTGATTATCCAAATAATTTGATAACGTTTATTATTATGACATACATTTTATAATTAATTAAGTCTTGATTATGTTTATGATAGAAATTTAATTCAATTAATCTGCTGAAATAAATTTTTAATATTGAATTTATTTTTAAACAAATAATAGAATTAATCAAACATTTAAAACAAGTAAAAATAGATTACAATGATTCTTTCTATTCTGTTAAGAAACTGAAAAATATCAATACCAGAAAATACCATTACAAGAAACCATAAATATAATTATATAATATAAAAAAAATTATATAATTGAGATTACTTAAATATTTTATTTTTCTGCTGATTTTGATATATAAAATTCTTTTTTTGTTTAAATTATTTTCTTTGATCCTTTTTTGTTTTCTAAATAATTAATTAAATTAATAATGTAATTATAGTGGTTGAACTGGTCATGGCAAATTGGCTGATTTTGAAGTCGAGAATCCTAAGGTTCAAATTCTAGAAAAAGGAACTAAACCTTATATATTTATATAAATTTATATACTACATTGTAAATACCGGTGTTCCTTGATGGTTGGAATTCAATTAACTACAATTCTCAGGAGTGGTTGGCCTGAGTCTGTACAAGATTACCCATATTTACTAACAAACAAGATTGCTTATTGTAGATTGTCTTGGCATTTTTGTAGAGTATTGTTGACATCATGATACTGTGCTGTGTTACTCTGTAACCTGGCATTACATTAAATAAATAAATACGAGTACAATTGTATAAAGTACTATATATATATATATATATGTATAAAATAACATAAAAAGACTAATTATTAATGAAGTAATATTATTATTAAAACTCTTCACAGGTCAGAATTAATATTTACTGTTTAACAATAAGCTTTAACAATAAGTTTATCAATAAATAGCATAATATTCTAATTATTTTTGTAATAAATTGAAAACAGTTGATAACTGATGTTATAAATACAGAATAAAGTAACTAAAGGATTAGATAGGCTGATTAGATAAACTAAAAGTTCACAATTAAAAAAAATAATCACTTTAGATTTAGATTCACAGAGCATAGTATCCATATAATATCTAAAAAATTAAATATTTTCATCAAAAGTACATTATTTAAATATGGGAGATGGAAAGAAAATTATACGTTTCATTTTTTATGTATCAACAAAAAAAAAAAAAAAGAAAAAATTAAAATTGAGTAATCATCGAAAACCACTTTTAACATAACATTAGTTAACAATAATTAAATACTCACCTATCTCCAAAAAATGAAAACCTACACCGCAGACACCTGAACAAAATAGGTGACTTACAAATGTAGGTGAACTGCAAAAATATCCTGAGAGCCGAAGAACAATTTTTTTTCTAACAGCTACTGTTTTGAAACCAATCGACATATTTTCTTTTCTTTTTTCTTAACCCTTGATGGAATAATGGAACATTAAATTTGCTTTCCCTGGAAAACAGCTAAATAAAGGTCGTCTTCTTTGATCTCTTCTGCATAATCTTCTTTAATTATTATAAGTTATCTTCAGATAAATTTAAACTCCTGATACTAATGCTAAAAATAACAAATTTTAATCTGATTTTACATACATATATATATATATAAATCTAGTGGTGTAAGTGTTATTCTTACATACAAAAATTACTAACCAGTTTGAGCTGAAATTTTCCATCAACATTAGTTTTTATACTTGGAAAGAACAAGGAATAACTATTGTTACAAAATTTTTCATCATTTCAAGGTGGGTGTTTTAGTAGCTTATTGGATTATGCTCCCTCCAATTTTTCTTTGGCCAAACTCTTTGTTAAATTGGTTTTAGAGACTATTTGCAGAATTTGAAATTAAATTTTCTATAAAAAAAGGCCTCTTTGTCTTTTTAAATATTTAATTCAATTAATGAGTAAAGTAGTTTTAAAGGTGCAATGGTGTACGGCATGGTGGGTCAATCAACACATCTACTGCCACTATTACTATGTGACTGG
Source organism: Zanna intricata (assembly GCA_010016005.3). Lineage (NCBI taxonomy): Eukaryota > Metazoa > Arthropoda > Insecta > Hemiptera > Fulgoridae > Zanna > Zanna intricata. The sequence goes on along the minus strand of JAAAKQ030076184.1, from coordinate 1,055 downwards.
CTGCATCTGCCTTCAGTTACTAAAAAACACAAAATATAAAAAATGAGTAATGAAGTATGGTAACCTCTTCTTGTTGTTTGTCAGGTAACACTAATAAACTGTACAATTAAACAAGTATAAGTAAACTCACCACATTAATAAAGTAAAAAGGTAAAGGATTAGAAATTAGAAAAAAGTAATATAAAAATGAGTATTGCCGTCCAATTATAAAATAAATTTTTGCAAAGCTTTCAACAAATTTCTTTTAATTTAGAATGTATTTTTGGTTTTCGGTAACATTTAAAAAAAATGTTAGTGCTTTATGTGTAAAACATTTTGCAAATTTAAAACGTCTAGCAACGGATTTCATTTCTATCCCTTAATTTCAAAATTTAAATTTAAAACATAATTTCAAGAGTAATTTTTTTAATTTTTAACACAGATTTATTTTTGATAGTAATTTTTTAAAATTTTTTATTTTCAATTGTTTGCCTAATTTTTATTTAAAATTCATCAGTTTATATGAAAAAAAAAAGCTGAATGGAAGAAATTTAACCGCCGTTTAAGCGGGAGAAGTAGTTGGGGTAGCGCCGCCATTTTGACATCAGTGTGTGCTGTGGCTCAGTACGCTTCTAACTGTGCAAGGCGGAGTATCGCGCGTTCTCAAGTTATAACCTAGAAATATGAGTACGGCAATAGAAAATCCCGCCAAATGTGAAGTGCGTAGTGTAATAAGATTTCTTTGGGAAAAAATCAATCAGCAGCTGAAATTCACCGTGAATTGTGTGCAGTTTATGGCCCAAACATTATTAGTGAAGTTATTAGTAGTAGTGTAGTCCGTCAATGGGTACGATTTTTTGAAAATGGAAGAACAAATGTTCACGATGGGAACAGGAGCGGTAGACCATCTCTTGTCAGTGATGACTTTGTGAACAGAGTGAATGAAAAAGTGCGTGAGGACCGCCGGTTCACTATCTCGGAATTTTCCGATCATTTCCTTGAAATTTCTCGCAGCCTTTTACACGAGATAGTGACAGAGAAACTAGGCTACCACAAGTACTGTGCTCGTTGGATAC
>JAAAKQ030076162.1:0-15236 GCA_010016005.3 Zanna intricata | reverse complement strand
GGGGAGGTATTTAGTGGGTGAGAGCCCCACACTGTTATCTGCGCGGGCAGATTTCGGCTGGTAGAACTTTTTCCTCCGACGTAAAAAAAAAAAAAAGTATAAAAATTTGTCAAATTGATGAGTTTGTTTATTTAATAAATTTATTCCTAATTGAATAAACATAGGAATTATATTAAGTTCAAATATATATATGTTTTATTGAGTGTATTTGAAAACATCTGTCGTTGGCATTTTTTTTTATAACTTTTCTTTAATCAATTCAGTTTATCTTGAAAAAGAAAAACTGTTATTTCATGTTTTTAGAAATTTTTAAAATCTTTATTAAGAAGTACCTAAAGAAACAAAAACAAACTTTGTATTGATTTGTCTCATTACTTTTTTTTTGACAATGATAGAAGCCTAAATAAATAATTATTTTTATTACAAAGTTCATGATTAAAACATTATCCAATTAATTGCTCATATAATTATTATCTTTTTATAAACTGTGTGGTACATATGGTTTTTTTTTATTTACAGGTTTTAAAGTAATGTGTTATATATATATATATATAATTGTTCTGTGTGTCTGCACGCGCGATTATTTATTTTATATAAAAATAAACAATTATTTTTATTACAAAGTTCATGATTAAAACATTATACAATTAATTGCTCATAAATAATTATTATTTTTTAATAAACTGTGTGGTACATATGGTTTTTTTTTATTTACAGGTTTTAAAGTAATGTGTTATATATATATATATATATAATTGTTCTGTGTGTCTGCACGCGCGCGCGCAAAGTTATTTTGTTATGAAATTTAAAAAGTGTTACAAATTTCCGATTAAATTATAGTTTCATATTTGTTATATTTTCATTATGTAGTTGGTTTATTATTTATTTTTATTTCTTTTCATAGAAAAAAGGTTACTGAACCTTTATTAACCATGAAGTATATATATATATATATATATATATATATATATGTGTATAAAACGTTATATATAAAACCTAACACTTTCTTTTATGGTTCTAAGATAGTATACTGTTTATTGTTATAGTAGTGTAATGCATTGTGTTCTATCTACGAAGTGCAATTCTTAAACATGTTTAAATTATTCAATTGTCGTTCAGAGTTAAAAAAAAAAGTATACGTTCTTTGTTTTTTAATTATCAATTTATGAATTTTTTTCTCTCTGTCATCTTAACCATAAATGGAAAATAATTTTTTTTTTTCTTTACAAATAAGGATATGAATATTTTTTTATGGATTAAAAGTACAATTAGGTATTTCCCCGCTGTCCATTAATAACTGAATAAATTATAACTATTTGTTAGTAAAATAGATTTTTTACCTTTTATCTACTTAAATTTTGCATATTTTTAGCAGTGAAGTAGCTTTATAATTTGGATGTATAATTTATAAGTAATTGATTGTGATAATGTGTATTTCATCAATAGGTCAATTTACTTGCAAGTTGTAGAATGTAAAATATAGGTTAAATGTATAGTTTGTGGGTTTTGTTAAATGCTAGCTAAGTTAATTTCTGTTATTTACAACGAATGTGAATCGCAATTCACAATACGCAAACTAAACAATTCACAATACGGAAATGTGGGCACGCCCATTATACACATAGGCGCATCTGTAAAATATATTTTTTTTTTACGTAATATTAAATTTTATTTTTTTTAAATCAAAATTTAAAACCAGAATTAAAAAAAAGTGTGTGTATGAAACTATTTTCATGTGAAAGTATATTTCTATTTTCATGTGAAAGTATATTGCCTGAAGTGCTGTCTACATTGATGTCTAAGAACTTGATTTCTTACATAAACCTCTTAAAGTGCACCTTGTTTGTGTCTCTAATGGCCAGTATGTAATTAAATTTCCTGATAACAAAAGATAAATAATATACGTGTACAGTCATGATTGACTAAACGTTAATTCAGCTCATTTTTCGAATAATTGGAAAGCCGAAATTTCGTTTAGTGATTATTTGAAATTTAAGGTATTTACAAAAAAAAAAAAAATAATAAAAAAAAATATAGCCAAATTTATTTTGATTATCGATCAAAGGGATAAAATTAAAATGTTTAAAAAAGATTTCTAAGCTAGAAAAATCGGAAACCTGAAGTCTGGCCCGATTTTTTTTATGTTGCCGCTAAAAAGAGATTTTTTTTTTCAAAACTATTTATTTGATATTGAGAGATTCAACACTGAAATTTTTCAAGCAATTTATTTCAGCATTACTCAGATTAATATTTACACTAAGTTTTGAAATCTCCTTTAAGATACAAGATGTTAAATAAAATTTAAGTTTTATTACTTGATCTCCATATAATTAATGAGAATCATGAAAGGAGTTTAAAATTCATCACTAGTGAGAATCCAAAATGCTCTTAAAAGAGCAACTCTTTTTTTCCTATTAAACTACTCTTAAATAATTAAAAATTAGAGTTCCCCCGTTTACTTATCCCTAAAGTAATTTCATCACTTGAAATCAAACCGGGAAAAGCGTGCGTATTTCTAACGCGTTGAATAGAATGTAAAAATTCCAAAGAAATTCTGACTGAAATTTATATCAAATCTATCCTTCGAAGAGGAAAACCGTATATAGCGATTTCGTTTTATTCAGTTTATATTCCAAAGTTCAGGAAATATTTAATTTCGCAATGACGTACTGCTGAGATAGTAAACCTATGTACAATTTGGGAATGCTCTCATCAATTCGTTCATTACTTCTTCCATTTCCCGAATAGTTGAAAAGTTGAAATGGTTATTATTTTTAAGTGGATCTAGGAAAAGGAAACTTACAAATTTTAAATGGGATCTATAAGCTTAAAAATTCGGCATTTTTCTTTACAAAGTACGGGTTATTTCAGCTAATTATATCTAATTTTTTTTTAGCTGTATAGGTAGCAAGTATAAAATTAATTTGTCGGCAATTTTGCAAAAATAAATGAAGTAATAACAGAATGTTTGTTTTCTGTGCAAATTTTTTCTATCTCCCTGTGACAGGTTTTTTTTTTTTTTTAGGATTGCTGTTATTTAAATTAAGTTTATTCGTTATAATTCGAAATTCGAACGGTTCCGTAGGTAATACACTACACTTTATATAGATATCATTAGGATTGGATTGTTGTATTACCTTTGGAAAACAAAAGAAAACTGTCCCTTTATTCCTTGAGGGACCAAGGAGAGTTTTGATTAAAGTAATATCAAAATACAAATAATGTTAATAAATGAAATAAAAATATATATATATATATATTTTTTATAAATTAATGGGCTTTGGTTAAAAAACAATTCAACTTAAAAATAGAAAAAGAAGTATGAGTGGTTATTAATAGCAAACTCATGTTAACATAACAACAAAAATGATAAATTGCTACAAATAAATAATTCGCGCGCGCGCGCGCGCGCGTATTCTGTATTTAAAAAAATATTTTAAATAAGTAAATTAAGTGCGACTTTTAAAGTTTGTTATGAAGTATGTGGAATATGTATTAATACATAAAAAAAAAATAAGTTAATTAGCTTTTTATGGAACCATTGTTATCAAACTAGTGGACTGGTTTGATGTTATTCTCTATTACTTTTTTTTAGTCTTTTAACCGGAATATATTTACTAAATTCTACAGTTTATTCACAAATATATTTACTACATCTTAAACGTTTATATATTACGGACTCTCCCTGGAGGACAAAACTACATTTTTGTTTACGCCCCAAGCATCCGTTTTAATGACAAATTTCTGGAAATAAAAAACTAAAGCAATATAAATTGTAACAAAATTTAAAGGGGAAAGATCGTTTTGTAATTTTAAATGGGTCTCTGTTTCCCCCTTGCAAGAAGAAATGAATCGGGCGACACGAATTTAAATAAAATAAAAATTAACAACTTTTGATCGGAACGGTTTTCATCATTTTCACTGACGGTTCCCTTTTGAATAACTAATGCTTTTTGATGCTTGGAGGCTAAGCAATTTATGAACACGTTACATTTTACTAAATTGTTTGAACATTAAACGATATGTTGTTTTAATAGTTAATGTACTTTTTTAATTTTAAAACCTTTATATATGGTGTATAGAGTTTAAATTAAATCAATTTGTGTGATAAAAAAAACAATTAAATCGTCCGGGGGACTCATATTAACATAAAATTAAATAGTTAATATAATTCAAATCATGGGCATGGGAAACTATAACATTTTATATATATTTATTAAATGACTTCCGACCTTTTTTAATTTCTGAAAATTAAGAGATAAGTATTTTTTGCTTATTCGATGGTGTTCTTTTCCATTAACATAGTTAATTAAAAATTAATACTTAAATAAAAGTTTACAATTGAGTGTAATTATTTTTTGAATGTATGGAAATGAATTATTAAACAGGAAATATTTTTTATTTTACTGATTGTAATAACGTTTTCTGTGGGAATATTTTTATCTCGACACATTAATATTAAATCAAATTCTATTTACTTCTAAAAACTGAAATTCTCTCCTCGATCTCCGTTTCTGACTGGATACAATACATTTAGTGGGTGTTTCTTATGTAAATCATACGAGCATACAAGCAACACTAATAAGAATAGTTTTTTATGAAGATAGAAATAATCATTATGAATTAGATATATCATGTACTACTTTCCTGGCGATTATATTTTGAATTCCTGTGTTGTAGGTAAACTTATGATGATCATGTCAAAAAATAGGGTATAGACTTTAAATAAAAAAAAAAAAGAAGAAAATGTACTCGTATATATGTGATGTATGTGTGTCGTAGTGTTTTTAGCCTTATATCTCAGGATTGACCGAACTGATTTTCTTCAAATTTGGCTTAAATATTTCTACATATGGAGCATTGATCAATTGTTTTTTAAAATTCTTTAAGAGGGTGGCAGGATATCGCGAAAAACATTTCGTTTTTCTTCAGAGGGATTTTAGAGAAAGCTTGATTAAGGAATAAAGCAAATTTGTTATCTACAATTCAGATCAAATGGTTTTTTTTATAACATTTTTAAAAGTTTATATATTTCATATATAGAACTATCAAAAAATCTCTACAATTTTTTAAAATGATAGACCCCGAACCTAAAATGCAGAAAAATATTTTGAAAATTGGCTTTTTCCTATTTTACTTTTACTAATTGGGAGGAGGGTGTTAGATTTAAAGAAAAATTTATTTAAGAAAATTTGTTACCTTAACTATATATTAATATTAATTTTTTTTTAAATTTATTCACCATCTCAAAAAATATATATTCAATTTTTGATTTTTGGTTCTTAACTCTTTTATTGTATTTTTTTTATTACTTAAACGGCTATTAAAATTAAATTTACTTTAGCACCTGTGTTACATTCTGAATTCAAAATGATCAGGACATTTTTTTTTTCATTCCTTTTCCAGTATTTTAAATTATTCTCTTTTAAATAATTATAGTTTTATTTTTTAAATAAAAGTTGGACCATTAATGTTTGAATTGTAAAAACGTTTCAGGGAAACCGGAAAAATTGAAATGCTGTGCAAGGTATTGTATGACTGGAACGCTATGAGTTGGCCAATTCTTTTCGTCTTGCATTAGTTGATTATAAATATTTATGTAATTTTTATTTACATAAATTTATATTATACTGTTATAAGTGTTTACACATCAGTTGTAAAAATACAATCGTATGATCGTAATTTTGTTATTATAATATTGAATTGGATACCATTGTGACAGATTCATTAGCTTAAATGATTGGTGTTTGAACTGAGCAGATTGTATTAAAAAACAAAGCCGGCGCCAACATCTCTGATGCAAGTATATTGTGATTGATTGTAGACATATTGGTTTTTATCAATATAATTGACAAAAATTATTTTCCATCAGTGAAAGAAAATAAATTTATTCTGCAATTATAAATATTTTTTTAATTAAGAGAAAAAGGTCATAATTTAATATATATATATATTTTTTTTTAATAAATTTAATTTTTTCCAAATAATGTATTTGATTGATGCATAGGGTATTATTAGAATTTTCTGTCACCAATTCAAAATCGATAACATACTTATAAGATAATTACTTGATAATTATTATCATAATCATCATCATTTGACGTCAGTTGTTTCTCATAATTTGGTAACCATTGCACTCTTGGCCTTTCATCCCGGAGATCCCGGGTTCGAATCCTGGTTAGGCATGGCATTTTTCACACGCGCTACAATTCATTCATCTCATCCTCTGATGATATACCTTAACGGTGATTCCGGAGGTAAAAAAAAAGACTTGTGTGAGAAAACGGGCGATGTTGACTGCAAAAAAATAAATTACAAATTGTTATTTGAAAGATTATAAATTCATTAAACTTTCTGTAACCGAAGAGTTACGTTCAAAATGTAAGATTTGAATTGAATTATACTCGGCTGTAAGCTTACTTGATGGCCTGTCATATATTATACTGATTGAAAGATGATTCGTACATTATTTCAGATCTTTTTCCTAAAATTATAAAAACGCGGCATGAAAATGATGAATTATTTCAGAAATTTACTCAGAGGCTTTACTTATCATAGTACAAATACTGCTGTTTAAATGTAAGCTTTTTGATGAATATTCCCGGTTTCGTTGATTTGTTAATTTTTCACGTACGATTCGTTAACTTATTAACTTTTTATTTAAAGCTGACGTAAAAAATGCAGTCCTAATCTAATTACAGATGTTAACGTTATTTCCTTTTTTTGCTATTTTTTTTCTCAAAGCACGAGGGAGTACAGGTTTCATTGATTGAGGTTAGCGTGTACCAACACTAGTAACCTACTAACTTATATTGCAGGACGGTTCCAGGAAGTCAATTTTATCGGTCGACGTTTTTTTCTTCATATATTACATTACTAACGATTAAATTAATTGTTGTAGTTCGGTGTTGCCTCTAATATCGATTGTGTCAATAAAAAATTAACTAATTATTAATAATTTTACTTAGCCTTGTTTTTGAAGATAATCGAACTCGTTTCAAACATTAATGTTTTTTCTCTGTATTCCTACGAGTTTGTTCTTCTTATGTTTAGATATAAGATGAATATGTTACAGTCTCAGTATAAGAATTTTTATTATAGTATCGCAATGAAAATACATTTTGTGTGTGAACAGAAACTATGTTTCGACTATATAATATTTTGATTGACAAATTATTGTTAAAGAAAATTACAATTTCTTTTTTGTTTAAAAATAATCTATATTTAATATTTTTCCCCGAATTTCAGACGTTCTGTAATTTTTTTGAATCGTCTATGGTGAATGGTTTGGACATAAGATATTGACCATTTTCCGGCTGCAAAAGTTTTGGAACCGTATGAAAATGTGATTAAGTTTAATTTAAAAAGAAAGTTTAATTGTTTAAATTCATTTCTTTGGGAATCTTAATTTTTCTTCTACTTCTTCCATTTAGATGAAGGGAAAATATGCTAATATCTTTTAATTTATGTGCCAGTACTAAACTAACTGGAACATCGGCAAATTGTCCTTCACGGTGTAGACGAAAGACGGAAATTGGCTTTTGAGGTCAAATATAACTGGATGATTTCTCTGTGGGATTATATTGTATTTATTATTTAATACCGGTTGTGAAATATTAGTTTTTTTTTAGTGTGTTTCTGTAAGAATGAACTTGCACCCGTATAATACTTGCAATTTTATAAAAATGTGTACAATACGCCTCTTCTTAATTTATTTTTTTGTTCTAACCACTTATTGTAAGGATTTGAAACTGTTTTATATTAATTTACTCTTGAAATTATTATTATTATACTGCAGGGTTTCTAAGCCTTGAACGATGTGAATAAACTTATAAAAAATATTTTACTTCGAAACGCACTGAAAATAAATTACTATTCATTCTTTAAAAAAATCATGTTTTTTTTCTTAAGCCGACAGTATATTAAAATAAACAAATAATGTCAACCGAAGATCCCTTAATTTGACTTCAGAATCAAAATTTAAGTTTATAAAATAATTAATACACTTTTTATATATACACATTTTTTAGAAACGAAAAGAACATAAAATTTCATTGTATTAATAACTTCTGATATTTTCTCATATTTTGTTTTATTGTTATTATTTATTTTATTATAAAAATTTTTTTTTCAGTCGAGGTTAATAATTATTAATAATTCAATATATTTAAATTTAAAAAAAAGGAGATGAAGATGTTTTCAAACCGATGTGTCTTCCCCTTGTAAGATTCAAATATTTTATTAATTCAAATTTTATTTGGCTATACTCTAAAACCAATGAAAATAAGCACCATTTATCATATATCGTTGAAAAGTTCTCAGTGAGGGCTTATTAATATAGTTAAGAAAAAGTTAAAAATTCAAATTCTGTTGAGATTTGGGCTTTTTTTTGGACGCTTTTGGTCCAGTTGATTGCAATAAAAAAAAGGAGGTGTACAACTAGAAGTTACAACAGTCCAAACTCCATAATTTCAATATATTACGGCTAATTGTTTTTGAGTTATGAGAGATACGCACGTACATACGTCACACATCACGCTGAAACTAGTCAAATTGGATTCAGGTATGGTCAAAATGTATATTTCCATAAAAACCTGAAAACCGACATTTTATTCCATCACAATACCTCCTTGATTTCGTAAAAGGAAGTAAAAACTGAGTACGTTTTTAAAATATTTTATATCGCCTCTAAAGGGCATTTGTATGTGTGTCTGCGCGCGCGTCCTTAGTTTAGCACTGGAGTATACTGATCACCAGCGGAATATCCCGATTCGTTAGTACATTTTTCGTGGTGGTCAGGTGTATTCTTGTTATATATCGATATATATGCGAAATACATATTAATAATATATATTTTTTTTACTTTCTTGTACGAATACAAGGAAGTATTATAATTGCGAAAAATGTCGGTTTTCAGATTTCAACGGAAATATCCATTTTAAGACCATTCCTGAATTCATTTTGACTAGTTTTCGCGTGACGTCTATACGTATGTACAGATCTCGCATGCTCAAAAATGATTGGCCTTAGAATGTTGAAATTTTGAATTTAGCACTGTTGTAACATCTAGTTGTGCACCACCCCTTTTAATTGCAATCGAATGGACCAAGAGCGTCCAAAAAAGCACAAATTTAAAAAAAAATGGATTTTGGACTTTTTTTAACTGCAGTAATAAGCCCTCGTAGAGAACCTTTCAACGATTTATCATACGCGGTACTAATTCCATTGGTTCCACTTATAGCCAAATAAAATTTTAATTAATAAAATATTTGGATCTTACAAGAGAAGGCACATCGGTTCGAATCAGACTTGATCTCCTTTTTTTTAACTTTTGTTTTAATTAATTTTTTTTTTAACTTTTTTTAATTTAAATATATTGATTAATAATAATTAACCGTGATTGTAAATAAAAATAAATTATAATAAATAATAATTCAATAATAACGATAAAAAAAAACATGAAAAAGAAAAAATCCAGAAGTTATTACCGAAATAAGTTTTTATGGACTTTAAAAAAATGTGTATATGAATTTAATAGCCATTACATTACTCTATTACACATACATGTGTATGTGTAATAGAGTTGGTGAAACATCTGGTTGTTTAATATTAATTGAAAATTATAATTTAAAATCGTATTATTTTTGGATTTTCGTACAAGGAAGTCATGTGATATCCAAATGAGATTTCTGTTTATATTGTTTTTCTTCATAAAATTATGAACTTTATCTAAAACATAGGCACCGGAGTGTAGCGATCACTAGTGAAAAATCTAGATTCGTCAATATCAATTTCTAATTTACCTTTCTTTATATCAGTTTTCATTATTACAAAAAAACGAATTTTACACAACAGATAATCAATTTTGGACACCTAAGAATCCTATTCCGAGACGCCGTCCGCCAGGGAAACCCGACCGGTCGGCCTGGCTGAGCCGCTAGTATTATACAAGAAAAAGAAAATATGAAAGATGCATAAAAGCCGAGAAACCTTGAAAAGGTGAGGATCTAATAGAAAAAAAAAAATGAATTGAAAACAAATGATAATTAAACGATAAAACCATGCAATTTTTCGTTCCACTGATGTTGTCTAAAAGCAAACTTAATACGGGTCCGACCAGAGGAACTAGAAGAACTTTAAAAAAAATCATTGAAATCGTTTTGTTTGATCTTGAGCAAGACTAAAAAAAGTAGAAGTTGTTCGAATTGAGAACTTCCTTTTTTTTTTAAATCGGTTAATTCTCAAAGAGGTGATAATAAAATAAATTTCTTCATGTAAATAATGCAACTCGATTAAAACTTTCACAAATTAGAACAGTTAATTAAAATCAAATTTTAGAACATGAAGAAGGTATATGAACTTTTTTTAATGAAATTTTTTTGTATCAATCTTATAAAAAAAGATGTTGTCTGCAATTATATAACTTTTGAAATATGTTTAACCTTACTGTTCACCAAGTAACATCTGTGACTACTCGTATTATGTAGAAGACGTTGTCGCTGTTGTGATCACGTTTGTATCTTTTTCCAGATAGTTCAAATTCAAGGTTTTTTTTTTTTTAAATAAAAAGTATGTTGTCTGCGTTGATAATTAGAAGATTTCTTTTTGTGTTTGTCGTTATCATTGTTTAGTATTAGATTATTTAATAATGATATCTAGGTCTGATGTCATTCTAAAATTTTATATAATTTCTTTTTATTTTACAATTATTTTTCCGTGAATATTCAAGAGAATTAGTTTACAAATTTATGGTATGAAAAAAAAATAATGCAAATTTTCTGCATTTCACAAACCGTAGCTTGCGCTCGGTAGAAGTCTCGTATTCCTGTATTCTCTTAATTTCATTAAGACGAAGGATTTCCCCATTTCTTCTTTTGAGTTCCCTTGTGATTTGATTTGATTGATATAGGCAGGATTTTATTTGATAGAGTTTTATATGTTTTAAATAAAACTAAAACAGTTTTATATTTTGCTTTCTGTTTTACATATATGTATATATCAGTCCTAAAAAATAGCAAAGAGTAAAAAATAAGTTTTTAAAGTTAACTTTAAGTGTGAACATTTTGATGTTCATATTAAGACTTCGCCAGATTAAGGAATGATAAATTCTGATTTTTGATTTGGCGCCCACTTCTAAAAGACGATATTGATGAAGTGTTATTACTTTACTTCCAGTACGCTTTTTTAAGTTTTGTGTATATGACATTATATATATATATATATATATATATATATGTACATTTTTTTTTCAATTTAATTGTTTTATAACAACATTATGCATTAAAAGTCCTTTTTAAAGTTATAGAAAAAAGTATTTTTTTGTTATTATGTAGTAATTTAATAATGATAATAATAATAAAAAATTAATTAATTAGTAAATAATTGTTAAAAATTTAATAATTTAATTTAAAATTCCCTATAAATTTAAAGATAATTTAATATGAAACGTGAAATATGAAAATAAATCTACAATTTAAAGTAGATTTGAATTAATTCACTGGAAATTCTTTAGTTACTGAAAAAGACAAAAGCAAAAACGTAAGATGTTTTAGTAATATCTTTTTAACTATTTCGAATTATTGAGGATAATGTATTAAAGTGCTTATACTGGATAAATTTAAATTTTGCAACAAAATGTTTTAAATATATATACGTATAGTGTTTTGCATGGCTGTAATAGTCAATTCCGGGCAGGAGAATCCTGCAATCAGAAATCACAGTTTTCTTCTACTATTTCATAATAAATTTATTTGTATTTTTAACGGATGTATTAAACATTTAATAAATGTTTAATATAATCTGGATTTTAGCCAATTTTTCCTGTTAATTTTTTTTTTTACGTTAAACTTCAGTATTGTTATTAACGGTGTAGTATAAATTGCTCCGAAATATAAAAAGGTATACCGTTGTATTTAGTGTTTGGATATGTTGAAGAAGTCCTCTTAAATATGTTTGTTAATCAAAAACCTGTTGGGTATTATATCTAAGATCAAATTCGAACACATTTTGTTTACAAACAGATCGACAGAAATATTATTCTGGATATATTTTCATGTTTTTAATGACTTATATATCTGAAAAGATGTTTTCAAAAACTTTTGTTCAGTGCAATTGTTCAAAGAACCGTTGTAAAGTTTTTTATTTCGATCCATACCAAATCTGGTAATTAATTACGTTTAATTATTTTTGTTTTATATTTAATTAATCTGTTTACCTTGAAAATAGCGAACATTTATTTATAAAGTTTTATATATATGTACATATTACTAAATTGCTGTGCAACAGATCGTTATCATTACTATTATTATTATTTTATGGTCCTTAAACCGGTTACGTGTAAACTTTTGTGTTATATAACTTAAAACATGTTTTAAACTATCATTAAGTTATTTCGTTAGTTTTTATTTTTAAATTAGGTTTTAGTTTTTATATTTGTTTTCACGGTCAAGTTCTTGTTCAATAGAAAATGTTAGGTGATGTTTACGAAAAATAAATAAAGAGTGAATGAAACTTTTGCAATGGAAGAATTTTTGTGGAGAAAGAGAGAGAGAGAGAGAGAGAGAGAGTGATAGAGAGAAATAGTAAACGCGAGCCACATTTTTACATTCCATCTAACCGTCCTGGAAAAGTGTTCAGTTGAATTATTCTGTACAGTTCTTTCAGTTTTGTATTGATAGCTAGCTGTTCTGGTTGTTTTACTGCCACTGAACATTGTTTAGTTTACTCGTTCTTACGTGTAGTTCACCTCGGTAATCTTGTATTAATTATAATAATAATTTCATAACGATCATGGCGCGCCGTTCAGCTTAACTTATTATGTAACAATATTATATTATCTTTTTCAGTAAAAGATCATCATTGTGTTTTTTTTTTTGTCGGATTGGATTGTACGCTTAGGTTACGTAACCTAGGTAGGAACAGGTGTCATGTACTCAATGCCGATCATCGGCTTATGGTGCTGTATATACCCGGGAGTGGATTAAGTTTTTTCATATCTTTTTTTCTCCACCTTGTTAATGTGTTCAATGACCCCTTCACTACCGTTATCAGGTTATTTTTATTTGAAGTTATATAAATTTTTGTTGAAATTATTTGCTTTGATTTTTCCTGGAGTTTATATATATATGTATTTTTTTTTAATTATAAAATATGGTTTTTGTTTTACTCTTGTTTTGTTATGTGTGCGTGCATGCTGCTTGTGTACCTATTTATTTATATATACACTATTATGTAGTTGTTTATTTTTTTCCTCAAAAAGTAGTAAGTTGAGTACGCATTATTACTTGCGTGAGCCACAGAAAAAGATAATCTGCATTACTTTGATTTTAATTTATAATTTTATTATTATTTAAATGAAACAAAGTTGGAACTGTTCCAAAGCGATATTTATTATAATACTTTTTATTATTTATATTCGCAGTTTTTTCAAGTTACTTTTGCGCAGGTTTTATTTAAATTTTATCTACAATTGTACGACCTATTTTTATTTTATGTAGAAGCATTTAGTAGAATTGATAATTCTAATTCTGTTACAGATAGTCTTCTCATTTTTATTTCTTTGTACGAAGTAAAGAAAGTATTGTGATCGCGAAAAATTTGGGTTTTCAGATTTCAACGGAAATATCCATTGTGACCATCCCTGAATACATTTTCATTAGTTTCAGCGTGACGGCTGTACGTACATATGTATCTCGCATAACTCAAAAACGATTAGCCGTAAAATGTTGAAATTATGGATTTAGGACTATTGTAACATCTAGTTGTGCACCTCCCCTTTTGATTGCAATCGATGGACCAAAAGTGTCTAAAAACAAGTCCAAAACATAATGTCCAAATGCCAAAAACATATGGATATTGAACTTTTTCTTAAACTTCAGTAATAAGCCTTTATTGAAAGCTTTTCAACGATATATCTATCGTTACGATATATAAGTGGTGCTTATTTTCGTTGGTTCCAGAATTATAGCGAAATGGAAATTTTAATTAGTGAAATATTTGGATCTTCCAAGGGGAAGGCACATCGATTAAAATCCGACTTCATATCTTTTTTTTAATTTAAATATATTGATTTATTAATAGTTATTAACCTCTGACTGTAAAAACATTTTTATGATAAATTCAATAACAACAATAAAAACAAAAAAAAAAGAGAAAATATCAGAAGAAACAACATTTTATGTACTTTTCATTTAAAAGAAAAAATGTGTGTATGTAATTTAATAGGCGTACAAGGAAGTCATGCATTGTTCATATCAGATTTTTATTTGAAGGTAAACACATTTTTTGATTTATTGATAATTATTAACCTGTTATTGAAAAAAAATGTGTATATATAATTTAATCGACGTACTAGGATATCATGTGGTGTCCACATCAGATTTTTACGTAAAGTTTAAAAATAAATGTTTTATGGTTGAGTTCTTCTTTATTACGGTGAATATTAATCATTATAAGAAATAATTTAATTATATGTATATATTTTTCCTATTTTTATCCATGTTAATATGTATTCTGAATTTTTTAAAAATAATTTTTTCTAAAATTTTTATTTAAAAAAAAAAATTAAATCCAATTTAATGGAAGTATGTTATTGAATATTGAAATTATTGTATTCTTAATATTGGCAACATCGTAAAAACATTATTAATTTTTTTATTACTCGATTATTTTTAACTGAAATATTATAAAAGCATTTTTTGTTGAAATTTAATTTTATATTATATAAAAACATTTCTAATTTAAGGAGTATACATAAATCATTTAAAGACTGTAATCAACATAGAAATCTATTATTGTTGATAAATTATTTTGAATGTAAATTTATTGACACGCGTTTTTACAGAAACACACACTCAAAAACTTTTGTGAAATAGATTGGAATGTATTTTTTCGGATGCTTAAAATATATAAATCGGTGGAAAATTACGGCTAAAAGTTTATTTTTGCGGAAGTATTTATTTTTGTCTTTGATAGGGGGATTAACAAACATTAAACATAAAATAAATATTATATAATTTACTGTTATTTTTTTTAAGCTGGATAAACAAATAACTATAATTATAAAAATAAATAATATTAATATCTTATTTCCTTTTTTCCACACATTCCATCCACTTTTCCACTTATTCCCATCGTAACATATTACCTACTAACAGTAACGAGGTAGAAGAATTTTGTTATTTGGGAAGTAGAATTACTAAAGATGGACGAAGTAGGAGCGATATAAAATGCCGAAT
>JAAAKQ030076129.1:0-15239 GCA_010016005.3 Zanna intricata | reverse complement strand
ACGACTGGCACTGGATAGGGAATCTTGGAGAGCTGCATCAAACCAGTCAAATGACTGAAGACAAAAAAAAAAATCTTTTTCTACTACGCTTGTTGTAAAAATACTTTTTTTTTTTCATTTAAGATATGTATTATCTCCAGTATAAATATCTATCGTGCATAAAATCTTTCGTTACGTGAAGAGATTATTTAACATTCCGGAGATTGCTATCTTATAATTTTATGTTAATTTCTTTTTAAAAGAAAGAAATAAAGTAATATAGGTTAATTGTTCTTTTATTAAATTATTTATAATTTTTGTGCTAATAGAGTTTGAGCTTTCTTAATTTTCTCCTTTTTTTCATTATAGAACATCGTTTTTCTTATTTGTTTCTTATTCTTTCTTTAATAATCAGTAATTTCAACGAAGTACAGTCAACACTACAAAAAAAAGGGCTATATATATATATATATATATATATATATATATATATTAATTTTTAAACGATGTTAAAAGCAGGTGATAGCAGTGATGTTGTAACCAGTTTATTGAATATTACATTACATTAGTTAGACGTTCTTACTTTACGGTAAAGAAGTTTGCTTCTGCCGTTTCGCGTTTCTTCCCTTTTCTCTACCTATCTACCTACCTACCTACCTACTTACGTTATAGAGTATATGTGCATTCTCTTCATACTACAGCTTATTCATGTAGCTTTACTCTTCTGGATGTTTGACACCCTATCTTCCATCAGATAGGCGATGAGAAAAGGAGCGTACACCTACTCGATCTATCTATCTCTATCTACTTCAGACGCCAGTGCTTTCTTGGTAATATTGATAATCTTCCTATAACTTGTTACATCACGTTCTTTACTCTTAGAACACCCGTTTCACTATCACTTTATTGTTTTGTTTATAGTTATTATTCTAATTTTCCGTGTCTAGATTATCATAACACAATGATTCTATAATATTTCTCCGGTAACTACGTCATGAGAACACTTATAATTTACATAATAAATCCTAATATTTTATATTAGATTACTTTTTTATAAATCTATTATTAACTTTAAAATCAGATGATTTTCCATAAATTATTTCCAATGAATTTATTATTTTATTAGATTAACGTTTAATTAATAACAATAATCACTATATTCCTTTTATAATTAAATTAAAATTCGGTCTCCTTAGAGGAATGTTGGAGAATCGGCTTTTCATCTGGAAGTTCCGGTTTGAATCTTGGTCAGGCATATAATTTTTCATACGGTAAAGTATTTCCATTTCATATTCCAATGGACAAGATTCTTCCTTATATGGTGAGGAACAAGAAATTTAATTAATATAAATCAGTCGTTAATGTTTGTTGTGAATGAACATTTTTCTGATACATTTTTACTTTCCCAGCACTAGTTCTGTTACTCAAATCTGGAAAAAAATTTCATATTGGCAAATTTTGATATTTCATACCACCTTAGACCAAAAAGCACAAAAAAAATTATAGAAATTTCCGAAAGATGTGTGGACAAAAGTTAAGTATGTTGGCCTGTATTTCTTTTTTTTTAATATATTCGGACTGATACAACATATATTCTTTGAAAATGTTTCAAATATTTCTAGATGTTTATCACACTAGTGATAAAGACTATAGAGTCTTACTAGTGATAGACTCCTATTTTATTTCTAAAAATGGATTCAGGGATGGTAAAAAAAGATATTTCCATTGAAAATGTATCTTCTAAAAACAGAAATTTTTTGCGATTATCACAGACTTCCTTTACTTCGTACAAAAAAGTATAAACTAAAAGCAAATGGTTCACACAGAAGTCCAAGAAGACCTTTTTTTTCAAGAACTGAAGATCACTATAAAAATTTTAATAGAGAAATTTTAAAGAGAGTATTCAAAAATGAAAGTAGTTCCAAGAGGAACTACTCGGAGAGAAAAATATTCTAACCTCATCGTATTAAATATCGTTTGATTTTTGTTTGAATTCGTTAAAGCCGAATAATAATGTTAGATAAATTTTAACTTAAAAACCTAATTTTATTGTATCGTTTTAATTTAAAAAAGTTTTTAGACTTACCGGACACTCCGGGAAAGTTTTAAAATCCATTATTCGTTGCAAAAACAATGTAATCATAATACTCAAAAACGAAAAAAAAAAGAAAAGATTTTTTATGCATAAATATTCAGGCACGTTTGTTTAGAATTAAATTTAATGATATAAACTCGTTACTTTTTTTCATTGTTTATAGTCGGATCAGCGACAAGAGCGTCTTAAATAAAGCTATGTGTTTATAAGTAATTAAGCTATAAACACCAAACACCAGATAAAAAATATCGTTACAGGAATATGACCATTAGACTATTTTCACTGCGCATACAGCACTTGTAAGGGACCTCTCGTAAGCTAATTGGATTCTTCATCTCATTATCACAGAAAAACTGCAATAGTATTTTGATGTATTTCTTCCGGTTGAGCAACCCTTCACATCTGAACCCAGGTTTAATTGATGAACCCTAATACCAAACATTGGACAATTTAGGAATAATAAGTTGTTTACCGGTCCATTTAATACTCCCACGAGCCACATTTCTGATGAAGAAAGCCAAATAGGTGTGCTTTAGTTTTGTGCACCCCATCCTCAGCTGCGTTAGGATCACTTGGTCTCTTCAGCTGTTTTGGATTAAAGGGTTCTGAAAGATGTTTTCTCAGATGCCATGTAAGGAAGTGGGTAGACTAAGCAGCCAGAACTTATTCCATTGAGTTCCTAGATTGATACGGATTGACTTCTTGAAGTCGCTTTTACACATCAATTCCAATTGAAGTTCATTTGTTGCCGCTCTCTTCGCAGCCTCATCAGCTCGTTCGTTCCTGAGGATGCCGCAATAGCTCGAACCCACATAAATACGGTTATTTTGTTTACATCGAACTCAATTTTAATTATATGGAACTTGGATTTTAGTGCATTTCATAGCTAATTATTTATTCATTAATATTTGAATTAAAATAAAATCTTTAATTGTATTTAATTGTATTTTCTCTATAACGCTCAAAAGTTACATTTTTAATGATTGTAACATACTTACAATTACATTTTAAGAATTTTTTAATTCTTTAACTTATTAACTGATTTAAAAAATTTAAAGAACTAATTTTAAGATTTTTGATAATTCCTAATTTGATTTGTTAAAATAAAATCTTGAAAATTTTTCAAATTAGTCTTGCAATTCATAATATTTTATCATTATTATTCAAGAAACATTTGTGCAATTGCTGTAACTACATAATTTTTTAACAATAATGATATAGATAAAAAGTGTAAAATTCTACGATATACCAGATAACTATAAATATAAATCACATCTTAAAAAAAGGATTTAATTGACAGTTAAAAAAACTGAATATAATTTAGTCAATTATTATTCAAATATTAAATATATTATTAGAGATAAAAGAAAATGAGTTTGTTTTAATAAAAAAAATGATTTTAGGATTTCTCCTATGTAGTTTACTACGGAAATCCCTGTTTTGCATTGGCTGTTGTCCGCTTCATTGAACACTCACCAGGCAATAACATAGTCAATCCCTTGCGTAAAATCAAACCAGAAAATAGAGTAATCCAATATTGTCTACAAATCTCTGGATCCATCTTTTAAAATTGGACACCCGTGGAATTATTTTGTCATTTACTAGATGAAGTTAGTGAAGTTGGAGTATAGTTTATGCAAATTATTGATTAATGTTACTTGAATACCTTACAGTTATCTTTATTAATAAAGTAGATACACTGGTTTGTCTGTTTCAGTGTAACCTAGAATTAATATACAATTACTAAAAAATTATTGAATATATAAGATTATTAATTATCAGTTATTTACTATTTTTTCATTGTTTATTTTCAAATAGACCATTTTATGTATACATGTGGTGGTACATATATATAACTGATATTATATCTCAATACACAATTTTTTTTCTTTTCTTTTTAAAGTTAAATATTAAAGATTATAATAGATAAAGTTAATTAAATTAATTAAGTTAAAGATAAAATTATAATTAGATAATAAAGATTTTATGTTGAAAACTATTCTTAAGTGATCTTCTTAAGCTCTGTTAATAGACAAAAAATTATCTTAATAAATTTTAACAATTTTTCGCACCTATCATAGAAATTTAATGAACTGAGCTAAACAATACAGTACTATCAAGTTTATAATTATGTAGAATTATAATATAACTGTTATAGAAGAAATAATAATAAAAATTACAATTTTAAGAATAGTAAACTAATCATAAAATGTTACTATGTTTTATTTAATTTTAACCTAATTTCTTTTGTTATTGAACATTTTAACAGTTTTTTATTATTGTGAAAATCAGATGCCAGTCTCATTCTTAAATTTTATTTATATTAAAAAATAAAACAGTATATTTGTATGTAGTCTTATTATAAAAAAATATATAGTGTTAATAAAGTATGGGAACCCTTAAATAGATATTCAACTTTTGTTGGTCTCAATGGCACGAGTAGTAATGTCTCGATGTTTCATTCCGGAAGTTTCAGGTTTGGATCCCGGTTAGGTATGGAGAAAAAAGAGTAGATATTCAACGTTTAAATACAGAAAAATTAAATTTAGTAGAATTTCATCTCTGAAACCGATTTATATTTTGGTGTAATACTATCTCACTTCCTAAGTGCCCATGGCAGAAAATCTCACAAATTTTAAATAGAAAATAGTATTGTGACAAAAAATTTTAAAGGCAACTGAAGAATTAATCTTTAGGCATTAAAAAATTTTGGGCTACGACAAATCTAACCAAAATGGCGATAATTTTATGTTTTTCAATTTATAAGTTCTGTAAACCACTTTTGAAAACCACTTTTAGAGAAAAAATATAGGAAATGGCTGATATTCTTGTTAGCGTTGTTATACCTCGACAATTTTTATGTCAATAATTTATTTTTCAACGCTCTTTCAAAAGTTGTGTGTTTTACAAGAACTCAAAAGTTTTTTGCTTTTTTTCTTCTCTCGGTGCTAGGAGTGTAGTGGTTTCATACCAAAGAAATACATCATTTCGAAGTATTGCATTTACTAAATTTAATTTTCCGTAAACGTTCAACGGTTGAAAAGCTACTTAAGGTTTGCCATACGTAATGAATTCTCTTTTCTCTCACTCTCTCTCTCTCTCTCTCTCTCTCTCTCTCTCTCTCTATATATATATATATATATATATATATTTATATGTATTTCTTTTTTCAATTGTGCTCGGCACGTACCTAACCATTTGTATAGTTAATGAAAATTAGCCTTGTTTACACTTGCTTTCATTTTACCTAGGTACTAATTATATTCATTAGACATTTTTAATTCATCAAATAAAATGTACAAAATATAATAAATAAATAAAAATAAAGAATGTTATGATAATGATTTTAATATTATAATGCTATATAGAAATTATAATATTATCATGATAAGGTATTAATATTATAAGTAATAAATAGGATTGATGGTATAAAACCTAATTGCAAAAGAGAAGGAATCAAACCAAACTATATGAGCGTAACAGCTAGTTTAATTTATACTTTTATTGGGAGGGGGAATTTGTAGTTGTCCTTTTTTGAAAAAGTCACTCTTTTCTTTAAAAATTGTCGTTTTCACCTGACTATGTCCATAGTAGAAATGGTATTGTGTTTAACTTTTATGTATGTTTCTTTTTTCCCTTCCGTTGCAGATCCTACAAATTATTACAAAGTTTTGGGTAGTAACAGGTCTTTGGTTAGGAAATAACATAGGCTATCTTAAATTCTTATTCTAAGGTAGTTAAAAAAAATTTAAAATTGCGCTATATTCAAATTTTAATGATGCTCTTCCATAAAAAATATTTTTAAAAAACACTTTGCCTCTCGTAATTTTATTCGAAAAAATTATCTTATTCGAAATGAAAAAACGTGCTGAACTAAAGGAAGCAGGAATGTATCTTGGTTAATGATAATTTACATTCATTAAACGCATGTCATACGGTGAAAATGTTTGATCCATACGGTGAATTCCACTAACGCTGAGTTCGACAAAAAGTCCAACGTCCACTGTTTTGTTCATCCATTTTATTTAACCACCATTGGTATTTTTGTTGGTACTATTTTGGAATTTGCCCCCCAAAATTATTCACTTTTTTTTTTGATTTAATTTATTTAAATATTTAACAATAACATTACAACGCAAAATTATGATGGAGAAACGTGATTTTTTTTTAAGAAAAAAAAAACCATACAATTTTCAAAAAAATATTGTTTTTTTCCAGCAAACTTTTAGTGTAGAATTACATTTTGGGTATATTTAAACAGATTCGTGAAGAAAAAAATTGAAAATTTTGGGAGCAAATTCCAAAAAAGTACCTTTTTGTTCACTATTAATATTGGTTCACATTCTTTTAGTCCAAACAGATTTATTACACTAAGATTTAGGTGTGATTTTTCAATCCATTTTGAGTTATAACATCAAGAGACATTGTTACTACTATTGAAAATTAAACATTGCTTACCCACGTTGCTAGAAGGTATCATTTTGAAAAAATAAAGATGAACCCTACAAAATTAATAGATGAATGAAATCTGTAATAACTAATTAATAGGTATATATATCATAATTATTTCTGGGAAACAAACAAATAATAAATAAATTTTTTTTTAAATTATATTTCCTTTTTTTTTTATTTACCTCTTTTTTAGGTAAATGGATTAGATAAGTATGCGATGGACTTTATTAAAAGGTCTTCTAGTGAACAATACGGTAAATGAACATTACCTGCAATGGGCATAAGTGCGATGAACGAAACTGGAATATGGACTAAATAATTAAAGGACATTAATGTTAGTATTATATTATAAAACTAACGTTAATGTTGGATTTTAGATGAACCTTACCGTAAAAGGACCTTAAAGTGTCAACCAAACGTCCTTCTTTAACATTCAAATTTCAACTTTAAATAGTACCAGGTTTCTAAAAAAAAAAATTATACCAGTATTGTAACTAGATGATTAGTATACTTCTTTTTTTTTTTTTGAACGACAATGAAGGAATCCACTTAAGCACTTCCTGCCGGATCTTTGCAGGATGTGTCGGTCTTGAAGCTAGGACGCTAGCCATCCTGGCCTAGCAAAGCTAAGTGGGCACTGGACATGGAGCTGTAGCGACCATGAAACAGTGTTACTCCTACCCCCTAGCGATTAAACCTCCCTCACTGTCTTTCCAGGGGCGACTGGAACGCCTCTCGGCATGTCGTTGTCCAACCCTGGAGGTCGTGGCAGCAGATTAAAGTATCAGTTGCCCTTCCTGCTTCGGCTCCTTCAGTGGAGCCCTTCCTTCGGGGTCTTCCTAGGATCATTGAGGCGTGACGACTGACCGCTTGTGGTGAGCCGACCTGTCCCTCCTCCAGGAAGCTACCCTTTCCGCCCAACTACCCTAATCCTAATCCTTGAAAAATGCGCGAGTACCCCTCCCCCGCCCTCACGCAACCTCTTATACCTAGAGGGGCCTGAATGCGTCATCAGAAGTACCCCGACCCAGTGCACTCTTGCATGTGTCGTGGACCAAGGCATCCTCGGCAAACAGGCTGCCTAAATGATTAGTATACTGGATCCTAAAATTATGGAAAAAACAAAAACAATAAATAAAAATAATTATTACAAAACAAAAAGACTCGACAATTAATTGTACTATCTGTCGACAATTAATTGTAAGATCTGCCTAGAATAACTATCAAAATTGAAAAAAAAAAATAGTAAACAAGTTTTTCGCTCTTTTTTACAGGTATTCTTTTAGTATACAATAAGCTAGTCAGCAATGTGAAATTTAATATTCCTTTTATATTTTATGTTGCTTCGGGTGCCTGTGCTAGCTGTATTAGCCTACATGGTGATATTAATAGCCTCCACTTTGTTAGGACTAACAGGCATCTGAAATGTGAAAGTAATATTAAAATTAAATAAGTAAACCGATTTACCAACAATTTTATATATTTAATCTAGCGTTTCGAAATGTAATTATGTAACGATGTATTTATATAGCGATAATCGTCATAAGTTTAAAATTATTCCGATTTACTTCCTGTCATTGTAAATGTCTCCGTAACACTGGAATTACATAACACTTTACACAACAAGTTTTTGTTTAAAAAACAAATGATTTTAAAAAAATTTTACAAGTGTTAGTTTTATAAAATTAAAAAAACATATTTTAGTTTCTGATGATGGAATAATTAAATTTCAAAAGCGTTCCGAAAAATAAATATATAAAATTGTTTGTAAGTGGGTTTAATTACTTAATCATAATATAATCATATCAACGGGCCATGCTTGATAAAATTATTTTAAAAAAAAGTAACATTAAATTTTACATCGCTAACTATCTTATCGCATCCTGAAAAAATGTCTGTGTGAAAAGAAAGAAAAAATTACTTAACTGATATTTTTTTGTTCGTTATTGATAATAATTCTAGGTAGATGTGAACCCTTAGTGGTCGGGTTTTATGTTTTTTTAATAATTATTTTATTATATCAAGCTATCAGATACGTTGTTTTATTTAAGTTCAATAATAATATTTCTTTTTTGTAAATATATTGTTCAATCGATACATTCTTTATGAATAATACTCACAAACATAATACAATTGCATAGCTATCCACTAGACTAGACGAAATGAATTAGACCAATTGACTGGTTCGTATCATGATAATTAATTTGGTGTAGTATAACAATTCTGTATGTGAATGTGCATTTGAGAAAGCATAGACTTATAAGTGAAAGTGATGGGGTAGTACAGGTAATCTTATTCATTTAGATTTTTGTGATTAAAAAGTATTCTAGAAAAACAATAAATATAATTTAATCAGTATTATATTATCAGTGTATGGCTATTATAATATTAAATTCGCGCGCGCACACACACACACACACGCGCGCGCGCGCACGCACACACACATATATATATGCAGGTAATTAAAATACGACATCTCAACGGTGTCTATAAAAAAATTGTAACAATTAAAATAAATAGAATTTAGAATGAAGCTTATCAAATCTAAGAATTTTTTTTTTATTTCGGTCACTTTATCTTCCAAAATCCTGTCTAAATTTTAAATCTTCAATGGAGTGCCACATAATCTGCACAATCAAAGAGGAGTGACGAACCGTTATTGGGCAATTATAATAGTATAGGTTATAAGGGATTCATCGAAGCGGAGAGTTTCAGCAAGGTTCATGCTCTCGCAAGTCTTGTCCGTAGCGCTAGAATGGGCTCGTGCAACTCTTAGTCGGATGCTCAGGGCAATCTCCTTCAGGTATCCTGTGGGTGCAGGACCATCTCGGACGATACTGTTGAAGTAATGACCTTCTTGCACTCTTGGTTTTCCTCGTTCGGAGGAAGAAGAAGATGTACAAGGGGTAGAGCGGATGCAAAGGCATCGTTTGTCCACAGGTGGCAGGACAGATGGGAACAATAGTGGAAGGGTAGATGAATGCAACAAACTGATCCCGGACCCCTGTAGATGCCTGGTCCTCAAATACAGAGAACTGGAACCCAGTTCCTTACTGTCACAGAGGTTTAAGGCATAACTGCGTGGACGTTGAGGATGTCTGTTAAGTTGAGTATTGCAAACTGAATTCATTATGAAACTAGAAATATTTTATTACTCGTGGTTATTAAAATATAACTGTTATATAAATATAATGTTGTAAAAATAGTTTGTCATTAATTAATAAGTAAAAGAAAAAAAAATTCAGTATACATAATAAAATTCAATTTATATATGTGTATGTGTTTCTGTATGTTATTATTTTGCGTGTAGAAGTTTGAATGTATAATGCTTGTTTATAATAAGAACAAAGTAAAATTTATAATTTTCATTTGTTATCACTCTGCTATCACGTAACAAGATGGTTTGCGATATAACCTTTCTAACTTTAAGTTACCTGTTTAACTCAAGTTCCTAAGTAAGTTGTCGGCAGCTGAAATACCATCCAAAAACTTTTGAAGAAGTTGTTTTACTACTTCTACAAAAGCTGCCAAGATAATGTCATTCGATACTTTAAAATCACTGCGGTTTAAAGTGTTATAAACGGTTGTTGTTGATGGAGAAAAGAAAAACCAATCTTTTTATATTTGTTTAACAAAAGAAAAAGAGCGTAACAAATTCACACTATGTAATTTTGTTTTCTCTTTCTGTTACTGAACTCTAAAAGTAATGATCTCCAATTTTTTTTAATAGTACCTCCTTGAATGGATATTCTATCTTAAGTTCTGAAAAGTTTACTAAAACGTAAATAAATTTATGTCCTTTATTCTCCTTTTTTTTAACATATCTCCTGTAGATAAAGAAACATTAATATTTTTTTTCTTTTTACCATTTACTTTCCGTTTTTATTATTTAATGTTTCAGTTTTACTATTTATAGTTGCATTCATTGAGAGTAAAAGAGTTTATTACAAAGCCATTCTTTATGGTAAAAAAAGTGAAATTATCGCTTTTGATTTAATACTTCATTGATTTTATAGAACTTAGTTTGCTGATATTAAAAAATATACATGACTAGATGAAAAAACATCTGGAAACCAGTTTAATTGGACTTTTTTTTACAAGCCTGACATGAATTTTGTTATCTTTGCTTTTTTGGGACCCACCACATGTTAAAATTAATAAATCTGTTAGGAAGTAACATTATACATAAACATTATACATAACATATATCTGTTTTTTTAGTTTTTATAATAATAGTAAACATATAGACAGAACAACAATAACAATAACCAATATGCAGGTTGGATATTAATAATAATCAGTTTTAAAAAGTATTTTATTAAATACGAGGCGAAAATTTTTTTACCCTTGATTTTTAATATAATAAAAGAAATTCTGCATAATATCTGTGTTATTAAAATTAATTTAAATTTTCAACATAATTAATTAATTTACAAGATAAAATTACATCTTATCTGTGATCCCGGAGGAGAAAAAACTTAAAATGCAACCGCTACAGATTTAGCAGAGTTGCGACGTGAAATATTTTCTAAATGATATTAAAACATTAAATAAATTAAATTCAATATTTAAATGAGCAAAATTTTACACATTTACGAAAATTTCACTAAAGATTTTCGATATGAGCTCCCTGCGCAGTGATGTACTTTTGTGCTCGGTTGCACAAGTGGATACGGTGGATAATACCGAGAGCCACCTGAAGCAAATCGTTGTCAATGACTTTAATTTCCTACTGAATATTCATCTTTGGTTCATCGATAGTGTGGGGTATTTGATTCATAAATTCTATCTTTCAAATAGCTCCATAGAAAAATTGCAACTAGATAAATGTAGGGTAACGGATATCACCGCTCTCTGCTAACAGTTCATTCTTCTATAAAAGATGATTGAAAGCGCACTTGTGAATTGTTTGATGTGTTGACTCACCTTTTTGAAAAAAAAAACATGATCATTTTCGCGAAATATTAACAAAGAACAAAATTCTCTAAAAATTATACGGTTCACATTTTTATTTACAATCCGATCAAAAGATATGGCCATCACTAAAAAATTACCAGATACAAAAAACTATGCACCAATTCTCTCATCGTAAAGTGGCCGTTCAAACATCCAGTCAGGGAATTTCAGTCATTCGATACATATTTTTGTGCGAACTAATGTACTCAGATAAATGAAAACATATCTCGATTGACATCAAATAATGCTTAGAATCTTTCTTTTCATCGATAATGATTTTGAGAAGCCAGTTACAATAATTAAATTGTTTTAGTTTGCGTGTTTTCTTACGTTGTAATAATTGAAGTAGGTATCAAACCATGCCAAAATATTCTTATTTGTGAATAGTTTCCTACAATCGTTTTGTCGCACAATATAATAAACAATATTTTAAAAATGATTTTGGCTGAAAATTCTAAAATTAACTGGACATATCGACTGGAAATAATAGAGTGGAGAAGTGTAATAATGTAACTGGGGGGGAGCCAGTAATTCTAATTAATTTGATATTTATGTATTCAATCTGAATTGAAATGATCATCGAATTTTAAATGCTAGTATAAATAGTAATGCTAATACTACTACTATTAATGATCAAAATACAATAGACTTAAAATAATATACATATATTTTCACTTATCCCAAATAGATATTAATTTTCAAATTGGCTTGGTTTTTTTTTTTTATAAGCTATTAAAATATTTAAACTTCATAACCGATATTCAACGGTCATTTTAACTCATCTCGATGTCCATACATAACTGAACTAAATTAATTTTCAATATTCTTTCAAAATTGAACGATGGTTTCAGCAGCAGCTTTTTTAAATCTTAACCAATCAGAGTGACATAAGTTAGACAACACGGTGATTTCAATGAATACTAACGCAAATTCCCAGAAGACCTTTCCCGGGGTGTATTCCGGAATCCATCTCATCGAGAACGGTGAGGTAGATTCTGCAAAACTTACCTTTTTTAAGTGCACTAAATGGGATAAAAAGAAGACCAGAGCAAACTGGAGTTAAATAACTCCGGACAACGTCATCAAGCAGATGTTCCGTTGCGAAGAGAAATGGCGCCGAAAGGAAGACCTTATTACAAAAATTTTAAAAAAAAGAAGAACTGGATTATGAAAAATGGGAAGAGGGCCTGTATCCGAACTGGTGGGGAGTGCTCATATCCTTATGGGCACTCACCGTTAGACTGGACAGAAGATAAAACCGGGCGGGGCCCGGGAACGGTATAGCCGGATCTAGATCACCCTGCCTCTGATGTTAGAGGCAGGCACCAATAGAACATCTAGATCCGGTGGACCTGCAATGCTGAATTTACAACCGATCGGTGGGAAGAACCGTTAGAGGGTAGGAATCCCGGACTGAGTTTTGCTTAACTGCTGGTCCGATCCGGGAGAGTAGGGGAAAAAGTTACACCAACATAAAACTCATTTTCTCCAGTATTCATATTTGTCTTATCTAGAGTTATCTTGATACCTATGAATAATAATTGCATATATTAACACAACGGGAGTTTTTTGCGAAAATATTTTATTCTTTTAAAAGTAACCACTGCTAGTACAATAGACACATATTTGTAAGGAGGTTGGTCCTGTTTATTTTTCAAAAGACACAAATATGCAAAGTGTAAATGTAAAGTAAAAATATATGATTCTTGTAGTTTTCGTTTTCAATAGTAAGATCGTAAATTATATCAATTATTGTTCAGTTTTCCATAATTTTTCTATCATTTTATTTTAACCTTCCTTTAATCATGTACATTACTATAACATAGACTGCTGATTCAAAGTTAATTTAGAAATAATCCAGAGGTTTGTTTATTTATATAATTCATATTACTTATACTACAGGTTGTGTTATTGTCTGATAGAGTACACAAATTAAACCGCAAACTTCACACACACACACACACACACACACACACACACGAGATCTGTTCAGAAAATAACAAAACATTTTTAATTACGCATCAATGGAGATATTTGGTGACGTTCAGTTGGCAGCATTGTATTCCACATAACCCCTTCTGTAACAAAAAATATTCTAGAATTGTTGATATCTCGTTTAGTTTTCTTATTATTGTTATCTGAGTGCAACGTGTTTAAGTGTCGGTAGCGATTTTTGTAATTGCAATTTTTTGGGCAATGTTTTTGGTGTTGAAGTCGAAGCCCTTCCTGGTCAAGGTCCCCACATTTGGATCGTGAAAACCATTCGTAACATTACTTACAACCGACAGCATCATCTTCGTAGGTTTGTTTCTAACGTTGAAACGTTTCAGTGAAATTTTTTCCTAGTTTCGCGTAAAAATTTACGTTGTATCGTTGCTCCCGAAAATCGCTAGTAACGCTTAAACATGTTGCACTTAAATAGCCATAACACAAAAACTAAACAAGATATCAACAATCTAAGAACATGTGATTATAGAGGAGGTTGTGCGGAACACAATGCTACCAACCGCACGTCACTATATATCTCCATTGACGTGTAATTAAAATTTTACGATTATTTTCTGAACAGATCGCGTGTATTCACATCCAACAAAAAGTTTTTAGTGAAAAACCTTAAAAATCCCATATTATTTTCAAATCGATTTAAATCAATTACTAAATAAATAAACTCAACATAACTCAGAACTATATTATATTTATATATACCAAAAATGAATTCTTCTCTGAATAATATAGAAAAATTTTAAATGTTTCATCAAACAATTTCCTAGGAGTTTGCAAAGAAAATTATGCACAATGTGGAAGCCTAATTTCATTAGGCTCTTTCCAATTAAAGCATCCAGAATTAATCAACGGAAAGAATTGTAAAAAGATTACGTAAATTTAGTCAGTTGTTGAAATATTTAAAAAAAAAATATATATATATATATATATATATATATTAAATATATAGTGTGTAATAAAAAAATTAAAATTAGAAAATTAATGAAAAAATGAAGGCACAAATAATTTTTATTGAATTAGACAGTTAACTGAAAATAAAAAAATAAAATGTTAAGAATAAAAAGATGGCCAAAACTATTTTTTATTACATGAGGAAATTACAATGAATTTTCTTTATGGTTCTTTTTAGGGGAACGCAGATGAAAATTTTGGAAATAGAACGAATCAGCGAAAAAAGTTTTTATTTAACTAAGGAAATAAAATTTTCGTTAGAGAGAATTAATGGAGAGGAGTTAATTACGCAGGTGTGTACTCATGTAACATATACTGTAGGTTTACAGGATTGACTACATTATGAGGGTAGTGTGTTAATAAGTATGCGTGATGCTTTGAACAGATAAAGAGAAAGAGTTTTGGGGAGATGAGTGAGAACAATGTGGTCACATTGCCACTGAAGTTTATACGGTACCATTGTACTAAAATTAATATTTATATTTAATATTTAAATTACACTTAGTATAACGTAGTAATTGTTGATGTACAATTGTGAAGCATTCCTAATATTGTTATAACACGTTTTATCTCCACCATTCTGTTTGTACAGTATTTTTCATTTTATTTACATGTACCCTTTGATAGTACTTCATACCTGCAGAATTTAAACCATGTACAAAATAATAATAATACGGTACCATAAAAAAGTAAAATTTTATATTTATACATAATATTAATTTGATTTCTAAATGGAATTTTTTTTTTCCGAAGCAGCCTACTTTTCTTTCTTTATCTGTTTAGCCTCCGGAACTACCGTAAG
>JAAAKQ030076118.1:0-15239 GCA_010016005.3 Zanna intricata | reverse complement strand
TGTGTGTGTGTGTGTGTGTGTGTGTATGTGTGTGTGGGTTTACACACATTTATTAATTCTGTATTCTTATATTTTATATCCTTACTATTCTATATCTAATATATAAATATATTTGATCAAAATGGACAATTTTTCAATTTGTTACTTAATAAATTTTTTAAAAACAGATAGAGACCTAACAAATAGAAATCCATTTCCTGATCAACAAAACATCATTAGGTTCTTAAAATATCTTGTCATAAGTTGACAATCAACATGGCTACATAAAAATTTATTTTATAACATAACCAATACAACTATTTGACGTTTAATTGGTTTTAGAATACTTATTTATTGTTGCCTCAATTTTTTTGATAATTGTAACTATGTTAGAGTTCCAAAATAGGTCTAACAGATTGAAGTATGGAGTTAAATGTTAAAACATTTAAAATTATGATTTTCCCATTGCAGCAATCCTAAATTTTTTTGTGGCTTTCATTTTAATCATAACATTATGTGATATAAAGCAGAGAAGGGAATTTATATTTACACCTGTATAATTTCCTATCCTTATGTCAGACAATATTTTTAACAATTTTTAGATGCACTTTAGAGATAATATCTCCCTAATAAAAGTAAATATAGTAGTTTTGCCAAGATTATGTTACTATAGCTATAAGGGTCTCAAAAACTCTGTTAATGCCCTCTTGTTGTACATAGAGTTTGGTCTAAAGGTATCCAAAAGTAGCAGTTTATATTAGAAAACCAGTTAATACAATTTTTATTTTTGTTTCTTTTAATAAACACAGAAACTCACCAATTAATGTAGGGTAGTGAAGTTCATATATGCATCTTATGTAGCTTGGCATACGTCTAGACAAAAATCTAACTCTTGCCAGCTGTTTAGGAGCATCTGCGGCATTATTAGACCAATAGCTTCAACAATTCTCTGTTTTAAATCATTCAAATCTCAAACTTTTCTTTGGTACACACAACTTTTAATAAATCCCCAAGCAAAGAGCAAGCAAGAAGTGATATTTGGAGGTATAGATGGCCATGCAGTTGGACCTCCTTGTCTGATAGAATATCTGGGGAAAGTGTTTTTCAAGAACATGGTAACATCTCAATTAAAGTGTGGTGGAGCACTATCTTGTTGGAAACTGAAGTCTGCAGGAATCTGAGGATTAGCAAAATTCTCAAGCATGTTCAAGTACATGTGTCCTGTCACAGTGGATTCCATGAAAAACAAACCAATGACTCCATTTTTGTGTAGTCTTAACTAGACATTGACTTTCCGTGTGTCCTTTTTATTTTTGATTACATATTGTGGTTTTCAATACCCCAAATTTGACGATTGAATCTTCTAACTTTCCCGCGTATATGAAAGGTTTACACATCACTAGATAACAACGTATCACGATAATTAGTACTGTTTTCATCACAGTGCATTACATTTTTAGGAAACTGTTTTCCGACATGATGCAACACATTCGCAGCAAACTGATTTCAATGGCGGCAATCATTTACTTTAATGTGATGAAGTAGTTGTAACTTGTACACTTGCAAATGGCCACTTATGAACAGTGTCATTGTTTATGAGGAATGAGGAATATACAGTTCATATTTAGCTCTCCTGATATTCCAGGACTAGCAGTGAATGCATTGAATATGAAATCTACACTCTTGTCACTAACAGAACTTTTGGATGATTTCCAATTTGTGAAACCAATCTTCCAGTCTCTTTTAAAGTCGTATTCTGCTGATGAACAGACTTGGATGTAGGAGGATCAATATTCAATTCAGTTCGTACACACCATGTACAATTGAAACTACACTAACCAAAGATGAAACTAAACCTTCTGTTGTGGGCACTACATCTCAACTGACTACTAAAATTGCATTTTGAGTCTGCCTTGTCTGCGCATGCATATTCTGCTGACCTTGAAATATTTTTAAATCTTGGAGATAGTTCTGTCAATTGAGCCTACATTTAAGAGATTAACTGGTTTTCTAAATATAAGCCATTACTTGTAGTTACCTTAAGCCAGGACACTTTGTACTATTTTATTAACAAGGAAATCAACCTGTACACACAACTTCATAATATCTACATAAAGAAAAACCAGTAATCTCAAATCCTTGGCTAAACTGTTGATAAAATGACATAAGAGGCTTGAAATTAGAAAACTGTAATATACCAGAAGTAACAGTCCACTATTGTGAGAGTTTGTTAAAAACTTGAATTTTATAGACTAGTTAAGTTAAGTGTATCTTCTAATTAATGGTGATTCTACTAAACTATACAGTACTTGTTTATTCATCAAATTGGTAATCAGGTTAAGGAGAGATTAATGATTTGCTTCTCTACCACAATAAAGCTCATATAGCTATTGTGCATGCAAAAAATACACATCTAAATAATTACCAGATAATACAGAAAAGTTGTCACTAAGGTCGTAGAAGTTGCAAGAAACAGTAAGTAATTAGTAGTGTGATATGACAAGGATCCAGTTTGATAAGGAAGTCCACTGGACTGGCCCACTAGTTGTTAACTAACCATCGCAAATCTACTGACTTTAAAATTAATGAGCATCACAAGAAGGCAATGCAAGGTAGATATATTCATGCCAACATG
This sequence comes from Zanna intricata, assembly GCA_010016005.3. Lineage (NCBI taxonomy): Eukaryota > Metazoa > Arthropoda > Insecta > Hemiptera > Fulgoridae > Zanna > Zanna intricata. The sequence continues at coordinate 12,625 of JAAAKQ030076118.1, read as the reverse complement.
AATGATGCTGCTGCTTCTTTTGTATGGCTAAGGTACACTGAGTTGTTTGCAAAACCTGAGGCCCAGATTTAACAATCCAGGGCCAGGTTCTCAGTACTCGCAGCTGCAGAAGCATATACGAGCTTAACAGAAAATATTTGTTAATATTCTTGGAGTAGAAGATCAGAACGTTACATTGAGTTTATGCCAACTTTGTAATATGATTAGTAAACCCATTGAACAAGTAATAAGTGGATTTTAGTTTCTAGTTCCAAGGGAATATACATAACATCTGCAATAATCTCCACTGGAGGATCTTAATATCTAAGATCTCCTTAAAGTTTCTGTCTCCTGTTATCTGTATATTTCGTATTCCATCATGGAAAAAAAATTATTCCATGATTCAAGGTCTTCAATTATAAAATCCTGAGAGATAGACTGATGGAACAGGCCAGTTACTATTCTACAGGACAAATGGAAGAAGGTGATGTTCATAATTTATATGGTCATTCTACAAATCACCAACAAAATTAAATATACAGATGGAGGTAATTATTGAACTGGGTCAGAAAGGTCTTTGGGTAGAAAACAGTAAATGTAGTCTCAGTGATGCTGAGTGACTCAGAAGAGATTTTATGAACAATTGTGAATAAAACAGGAGCACCAAAAGATCTATTCTTTGATATGTAGGAAGCCTTTTTTTATTTGACACCTGTCATGTCATAAGAAGTTCTATTAAAAGGTAATTTCTCATGTTGAAAAAGGCCTGATGTGATATGATAACTTGCATTCTCACATTGATTTCTTAGTGTGAAATATTATCTGTATATAATAATTCAAATATGTATTTGTTTCAGTTTATTTGTATTTGTTATTATTTATTTATATTTTTATTTGTTATTTGTATTTGTTTAAATTTATTTATTGATAAATTTATGTATTTTGAAATGGTGACCTATAGAAGTACTGGAAGCTTTGTCAAAGCGACTGTCCTGTTTTTTAGCAACTAGTCTTCATTGAAGGCTAATAAAAAAAACAATGTTGATGACAATGACTAAAAGAAGAATAGAAATTTTACAGACATTTTATAATCCTTTTTAATGAAACATAAAAGAATTTTGGAACTACTGATTTGTTTGTGTTGGTTGAATGTTTTGACTAAAATAAAATCATTCCATTATCTACCACAGTAGCAATAGGACATTTTAATTAATGGCCATATTAATTCAGGTGATTTTTTATAAGATTTTAAATTGAATTTTTTTTGTAATAAATGTATTTACAATAATTTTACACTCATGATGAGAGACATTCTCGTAAGTGTTACATTTTCATTAGTGTCCTCATCTATCTTGTATATATCTGGTGTTCAGTGTTTTCATTAATTAATATCATTTCAGTTTTATGGTATACATTTTTGATAAATTATTATTGTATAAATTAATATATAAACTATATGCATATTATGTAACAAAAAACATTACATTACATATAATTTCCTATTTTACATTTTATTAAATTAAAAAAAAATATATATATATATTATTATTATTAAACATGTAAAATTTTAAATTATTTTAACTAATTATTTTAGTTTTAAATTATTTAGTATTCTTATCAATTATCAGTAATAATTATCATCATCATTATTAAAATGATTTTTTTCTAATGAGAATGTGTGGTAATTGAATGAATATATATACACACACATATTTATTGTAAATGTACATGTTACAAAAAAGGAAATGTTTAAGCTACATTGGGTTATCTATCAGATCACAAATAATATATCAAACTAAATAATAATATATAGAATATAATTTCTTTTTGTATTTCTAATTACTACGGGTTTTATCTAATTCCATCTGAACATTATAGTTAGCAATATTCTTTATTTTTTAAGGCAATGAATTTGTTATACAAACTGAGAGATGGAAATATGGCTAGCATAGAAAATCGAAGAATATCACCACTGAAAGCTTGGCTTTGCAATCATGCAGAATCATCACTAATTAAATTTCAACAATTAGAAGTTGCTGGCTATCACACACCTCTTATTTTCCAATCTGAGACGCCAATGCGAAAATTTGTAGCATATATTGATCCAGAAAATAGATTCTCTATTGAAGACAAATTATCTCAGGTAAATTCAAATTTCTTATGTTGTCTTCAAAACCTAGTTTTTTTTTTTTAATAACCGTTAAAAAAATACTGATTAGTGGTAATCTAATTAGATTACCTCTGTAATCTGATACTGATAAGAAGTAATTTTGGTACTTTCATATCTAAGAGTTCATTAATTTGTTGTTTTACACTTCTAACCAAGTTTGTTTTTGTTTTGAGACAAATTTAAATTATCTAAATTAAAAGAGGTACCACCAAAGCTGCTTTGTCTTTGAGATGTTACTTGAATACACAATAAACAATATTTGGGGCCATGCTCTGAAAGAAAAAGCTGGTTCTAATGATTTTGGAGTGAAAATAATTGTGAACATCAACGGAATTATTTCATTTAAAAGATCATCAGACATTTTCAGTATGTTTAATAATGTGCTTAATAATTTTCAGTAGTGTGTTTAATTCAGTTGAGTATTTCTTTTCTCTTAAAACTATGTTTGGCTATTATATTTAATTACTATAAATTATTTTACTTGAGTCTTTCATAATGCCACTGATACTTGGTAACAAATGCTACCATAGTAAATACCATAGTACCATAGTAAAGGCATAAATAGTAAATAAAAATAAACGCTGACTGGCAAGTACACTGATTAGGTTTTGAATATAACTGTAACAGTGCAACAATGTTAGGAATATTAAAAGCATGTAGTGTCTGTAGTAAATCAGCATATGGATATAACCTAGTGTTTTCTATTTAACGCTATTTGTTTTATTGTAAATCCTTGATGTTCATAGATTTATAAATTGAAAAATTTGTTTTGACTTTTAGGTCAAGTTACTGCCTTAAAAACTAGAATGGCTATACCATTCTCAAGAACCTCCATCTTTATTCTTTTTTGGGAATCATCTGCATTTCATTTTAAGTTACAATCATTATCATTGTGGCACCTAACAAGTAATATATCTTATTTAAATAAAGTTTGCAATTTTATTTTAATATTTTGTTAAAAAATCTCAAAAGAGATGATTTATAACATAACTATTCAAAAATATATATTATTATTGTACATTAATTTATATCATTTTATCATTATCCTTAAACTGTATTTATTATCATACTAGGAAAATGCTGTAAGACTATCTTTTGGATCTTTTCTTTATACCTTATTTCAATTATTTTACCCATAATCATAAACATTCTTACACTTACTAATTTTCATTGTCTCTTGTTCCTAATTATGAGACTTCATATTCTCTCACCTCTCTGTATATAGTTAATGTTCTACCATATTTTTCAGTTAAAAACAAATAATTAATAAAACATTTGTTAGTAAAATTTTTATTAATAATAATATAATATATTAACTGTAATATATTATAATATAATATATTACTGTGGTAAGTATATTAAAAATGTATACATAAACTTATTTTTTAATTTGACTTCCTAAATATAGGAGCTCACAGTTAAGAAAATTGGAAATTATATTAAGTGAGATGGTTGGAGAGGGGATGATTGATTTATGAGGCTATAACAGTTAATTTCTAGAAAGAAGAATCCTAAAAAGTACACTACTAATTTCAATCAACAGGCTTCATTAACAGTTTTTTTTTTAATGTTTTACTGTATTCTAAGTATATTTTTCACTTTAAAGTGTGTGTTAATTTATTAACCAACTTTAAGCAGTTAGTGATTAATTTAGTTATTAGCAATATCAATATTTTGTCTTTTATAAATTTAAAGAAAAGAAAAAATTAACATTATGTCTCAATTCTAACATTTTGCTAAGAGTGTTCTATAAATTAACCAAAATTCAGAAATAAGTCCATTTAATTAATTAAAAGAATAGAATAATATAAAAGAACATTCATAAGTTCTACATCAGCTGCACCAACTTTATTAATATAATATTTTAATACTATTTATTCTTTTAACATTGATATACCAAGTATTATTTACATAAGCATTATTTTATTGATGTGTACTCATAAATTGCAGAAGTATATAGCTATGAAATACTAAACAAAACACATTTCTGAACCTGTAACATTCAATAAAGAAATTTGTAAGAACTATCTTTAAGAGTATTTAGATCATAGTTTCTTAGTTAAATCTTTTTTTTCTTTTTTTTTTTTAGGTAAACTGCCTTCAGCAAATGCAAAATATAGCTAGTTATGGATTTTTGAAAAAACGTCTAGAAACACATCAGCTGCATATTCATGCCTTGTGGTTTGATATTTATACAGGTGATATTTATTACTTTAGCAGACAAAATAAAACATTTATAGAGATAAATGAAAAAAATTTTGAAATGTTAGTTACCGAAGTAAAAAAATATTACTCGTAGCATATCGTACACTTACTAGCTACAGTAAAACCTTTGTTAATTAAACTTCCATAGACCAACATGTGACTTGGTAGGAATGATTGATCATAAAACCAAAATGAAAATTATTGATAAAAATTTAATAATATCTTTAAGTGGAATATTTTAAAAAATATTTTAACTTTTGCTCTTAAATTATTATTAAATTTATTTACAGTAAAAATTTCTCTTAAGTGATACTGAAGGCAAGATTTGATGTTTTCACAACATTCTTGTTGTAAGCAGAGCTTAATGATTCACTTCCTATTCCTAATTCCATTGTATTGTGTTCATAATCTAATTGTTGAATGTGTAATACTATACTATTTTAAAAAAGACTATTCTTAGAAAAGCTGTTTCATAATAGATATAAATATATTAAAAATCATGTATTCATTCACGTATTAATCATGTTTTCATTCAACATAAATTCAGGATGCCTCTACTACATCATCTCAGAATTTTCCGAGTCAAATTTTTGGTTTAAAACTACAGTATTTGAGAGAGTTGATAAGTCATGCTGTTTTTTTACTTCAATATTTAACAGACTGACTTTTAATGTTTTTAAAACTCCTCAGTTTTTTTAACTCCCTGATAATGAATGCATATTTTTTCAGTACCTGGCAAATTACTTCAGACAAAAATACAACTTGCTCCTTTGACATTTTCTCACTAAAAGGGTATTCTTCTTTCAGAGTTTTATTGAAAAATGTTTCTACAAATTGTACTGTTTTATCAGCACTTTCACTTATAACCATTACGTATTTCAGACCACATAGTTTTTAAACAATCATTTATAACAAATCAATATAACATTTTAAAAATATTTCCACCTTGCTTTACTAAAAGAAACATTGTTACATTGCTTAAATTTTTCAAGCCAGTGATCAGAGACTGTCAAATTTATCTAGTAAACTTTCATGCAGAAAATTGGCTTTTATTTTCAACAAAAATCCATTTGATAGAGAATTGAAACTCCTTTATTGCCAGAATCACAGCATAGCGGCTTGATCAAAATTGACAGTCTTCTTGAAACTGCAACCTTCCTTGAGTTTTTCAGTATTTTTTCCATATTGCGCGTATTGATAAACTAACTAAATTGAAAATTGAGCAGATATCAGTTTATTTTATACCCTTCTCTTATAGACCATAAGTTTACTTTTGTTACTTAAAAATAAAATGTTTAAAATACATGGCTTGTTCCTGAAAACTAAAAAATCTGAAAGAGTTTACATAACAACAAATTGTATAACAGCAGCACTAAGGTTAGAAAGTAATATTCAGAGGTATAGAGAACTCTCAAGTGAAAACAAAACAGGTTGCATATATTTTGTTTTCAAATAACTGATAAAGTACTGCAATACTACTGATTTATCCTAACATACTATTCTAAAAAAAATTGAGTGTAGACAGTTATGAGTAATTCACAATACCAGATAATTACTAAAAGACAAAACAAATGTAAACCTCCTGTTCTAGAACATAAAGATAAAAAAATCTTCTGAAAAACTCTTTTAAGAGTATTAAATGTCATAAGAGCTTTAAAAATCATATTTAACTTCTTGTGAGATTTAATATGGGAATCATATTAAATAATTGCATAATTATAGTGATCAAATTCATGTGCTGATCCAGAAATGTTGCCAGTAGTGAGAAAGGGAGAGGGAGAGAGAGAAAAAGTTCTACAAATCCATGATCTAGTTATGGAAATTAAAGGGACCAGAAAGTATTACTGCTAAAGAGATTCTTTTGCAGAAGAGAAATTTGTAACAACAAGATCTTTAGTGTTTTTATGCTTATTTGTAGATAGTCTTCTCATTTAATCTATTCCTTCTTTCTTTTTTCTAATGTTATTCCTTAATGACATAACTTCTATTTCTAATGTTATAACATTTAATTATTAGTTATTTCTAATGACAGATATCTGTGTATTATTCAAGATTTTACTTATTTTAAATGGAGGTCTACCATCTTTAGTTTGGTTAATAAAGGTTTTACTGAATATCTTCAAATAATTCCATTTTGTACTTTATTTTTATACAAAATAATTTTCTCTCACTAAATATATGTTTATGTGGGTTGGATGAGTGTGTATATAGATATATATTTATTCTCATACTTATGTATTGCAATAATGTACTTTTTGCTTTAAAGGTGAAATTTTATTTACATATACATTAATAACACACAAGCAAGTAGATGTTTTATGTAGGTAATTGACAGTAAAGACAAACATGTACATAACTCTTTATTAATAAACAACTTCATCCTCTGATGTAATACCTAATGGTAGTTTCGGAGGTTAAAAAATAAAAAAAAATAAACAACTGAGAGAATAGTGTATTGGTCAAATAAGCACAGATGTTTGGAATTTAGATATCACCTTACCATCAATAGTTCATTAATGTATACACTATGGAATTGCCTGGAACTTCTTAAATTAAATTTTCTTAGAACTTCTAAAGGATGAAATCTGTACATAGTAAGAAAATTTGTGATGATGGAGTAACACTACATTTTTTAGTAACTGCTCTTGTCTTTGATAGATTTCTTTAATAGATTTTTTACTTTAATATTTACTTTATACTTTAATATTATTTATTATTTATACTTTAATATTATTTATTCAATTTTTTTTTTTAAGTAAAATATTAATAAATTAAGTAATCTACAGAACAGTTTACAGTTAGCAATATTAATCCACCTTACTCTGAAGACAATATTTAAGAAATTTTATTGTCAGTCTTCTTAATTACGGGGAATTCATTAAAACAAAATGATTTACATTGTTTTCATATTTTTTTAGTAAACTGTTACATGTCTAGTTTAGCAAAAAAAACTCTTCTCATTGAATTTTTATTGAAATTGACAGTAATACTGAATTAATATACTTTATTATTTTGTAATTTAATAATAATAATAATAATAAAATTATTTTATTGAATGAATGATTAAAAAAGAAGTAGTACAAAGAAAAATTGAGCTGGCCAAAAACACTCACAGGCAATGTTCGTCTAGGGAGGTTGATTTTATACAAAATATTATAAGCAAGCAATAAAATTATACAATAATATTACACTCCAAAACTGTTTTGAATACAAATAAAAACGAATGCAGTCTTAAAATTATACAAAAAAAGAAAAACTATCATACAACAGATTATAATAATCAAATCACAATTTACAACATTGATGCACTGAATAATTATTAATAAATATGAAACAATTAACAATAAATATAAATAAAATATACTTTTAAGTAAAACATTAAATATTAAATAGTAAATATTACAAAAGTAGAATTTCAAAACAGAGAAACAGAATTTTATAATACTGAAAATTAATCACAAAAATAATCAGTTTATCACATACAAGCAGTTATGCAAGATACCAAAAAAAGGAAACAAATATTAACCGCCAAGAATAAACAAATAGAATAGTTCTATTACTAGTAAATATGTCCTACTATGTTATCGCACTCAAGTTCCAAACTAGTTCAGTCCAGCACCAACAACTACGTACATAATACTTAATATTGATTCTTAATAACTAATAAAAAATTTGAATCTTGATAAAATACAAGTTATATCTGATTCAATTACTTCTCATAAAGAAAGAGTTTTCACACTGTAACAAAAACATCAAAGAAATCACTTATATAGCCACAGTTGAAAAACACAATCAAGTCCTAGTAAAGATAAATTTTTATACGGATTTGAATACTAGAGTGGTTGACCTGAGATTGTAGAAGACTACACTTCATTCACATTCATACACATCATCCTCATTCATCCTCTGAAGTAATACCTTATGTAGTTCCGGAGGCTAAACAGATAAAGAAAGTCAAAAAACACAAAAATTCACAGAGCAAACTGTTCTCTTTCCTATCAGAAACTCAGCTCCCATATCTGGGGTTTATATTATTTTCTAAATTAATCTTTTCTTTAAATTTAATACTGGGATTTGTTTTCACAATATGTTCTGATTCATTAAATGTTATATTAGAGTAATGTTGTGGAAACACTTGTAAGAAATATACTGGTTTTTCTATATAAATTCTTGAAATTAAAATATTTTATTCTGTACATTCGGCCAGAATGAAATTTTCTTCTGTTACTATTTTTTAAACTTAATGAAATGGTCTATTAATCAAATTTAGTAATATAATTTTAATTAGCAACTTTCTCTGCACCTCTTGCATTTAGATTTTTATAATCTACAGTGAAGAGCTCTTGTTTATGATGAATGTAATTTAAAGTCTCTTTTGTGTTTATAATGTTTGTTTTGTTACAAATGGTCAAGTATGTTTAAGTTTTTATTTATTTATTTTTTTTTACCCCAACCTCCCAGAACCAGATCCACCTTAATAGGCACTACTCAGTCCTGGGGGGGAAGGTGCCTTTCAGCCTCTAACTTCTCTTCCCAGGGGTCATGCTGAGCCCAGCTATGCCATTCCCAGCAGCACCACCTGATCTGCCAGGACTGGATCCTTTTAGTTGCTTTGCCTCAAATGGGATTGCTCCCAAAGAGGGCTCCCCACTTGGTCTACAGTCTTAACACCCCACCTACTTCCCCAGGAGTCCCTATTCAATCATCAGAAATGGGATGCTGGAGCATCCCACATCTGAAAAGGACTGTCCACCCAACCCTGTTCTAATACTTTGCACAAGCACTACCCTCCTTGACCTCTTCAGTAGTCTTTTTCTTCATGATTCTGCTTATCATTCCACTTACCATCCTCCAGTTGTCCTCACTGTGGAGCATGGCCAGCAAGGAAACAGCACTCCAACAGAATCAAATAATTATAATAATATAATTATAATTATAATTAATATTTGAATAATTCTTATTCAAAATGGATATCAGATAAAAGACAAACCCAGATTTGAAAAAATTACAATTTAAGCAGTAATGACAAATTCACAATACTTATTTACATTAACAGCATCAGTGAAAGATTTGCTCAGAAACTGAAGAAAACAACTAACAAAATTGTATAAAGAACCGTGAGTGAAATAAAATATGCATTATGAAAAAAAAAAATCACATAAACAATTCAGCAAATTTGATTTACATGGGATAATTTAATTGCTCAGATTCATATAGAAAAGCTTTTCACGTTACAAAGAATAAATGAAAGCACTTTATCACTAAATCCACGACTTGATTTTGGAAACAACCCATTTTCCATGTAAACAACAAGGATACAAATTTGATGCATTTTACAACATTTTACAAGAACACTTAAATGACAAACTCTTTGAACATATCACAAACCATAAATATCTGTTGTAGCTGATTTGAATATCAGTCCCACATCCAATGATACAACACTCAGTCTTTCCAGCAGCAGTCTCCGAAGAAGCTTATTGTAAAATGACAGGTAGTTCGGACAAAGATAAAAAGTTTTCATCATTCTCTTTTCAAAAAAAATTGCTAGAAGACTCTTATAAATATCTTATAAAAAACTTTCAATTTTTTTATGTTTTCTTTTATAAGTGTTTTACAGAGTATTAGTTTATTCAATGTAGTATTGCTTATAACTTTATAAACCCCATAGCACAAGTTAGTAAGAATGATATCTAACAAGTTATTTGTATTACACATATTACTTACAGAAATTAATGTATTTTTTTTCTTAAATAATGTTCATCTTCATTGATAGATGTTACATAATAGCGTTGCATAAGTGAAATAAATTTATATATGTAAAAAATGAGGAAACAAACTTTGCACATTTTTTGATATAAGACATATACTAATAAGTAAATTTAAACATTATAACAGTATCAACAATGTCTAAATATCATATCATAGTATCTCAAAAATTAATTTTTATGTATAAAATAAGAAAAATTAAAAATCGTACAAAGTACTGTAGTAATCAGGAAAATGGAATCATTGTGAAACATTTTTTATATATTTACATGTGTAAATAAGTTTTATATATTGCAAGGTATTTTTATTTTACATTTTTGTTTTCACATGGTGCACATCAATGGCCAAGGTACAAAATAAAGTTGAATTTTTCAAGAAATAGGGATTGTAATTTATACTTTAATTTAAAACATAATGGTATGAAATGCCTTTATGCCAAAGATGAGCAGATGAGACCTATTTTTAAACTGTTACATCTTCTAAAAAGAAAAAAAAAATTCAAAAATCTACATTATTTATAGACCTAACGCAGTATTTATAGATCTTGACTGCGTTAGATTTGTTGTTTTAATTATTAATTCCATAAAAAGGGCTACAGTGTTTTTTTTAGACATTTCAAATCTCAATTTTAAAATAAAAAATAGATTAACCTTAAAATTTTAAATGTTATGTATTTGTTTGTTGAAGCAATCATTATAATCTGACAAAGTTTCAAATTGATACAATGATTTTATATATATTTTAATTCATCCATCATACTGTAACATTCTACAAATAATTCACATTGTTTTTCATGGAAAGACTCCATCCTTAAAATAAAATGTACTCAATTTTATTATAATATTTTCGTAATAGAACACTTGGAGCTTCCATTTGAATTCATGAAGGAATAAAAATTATATTAAAAGTGATTATTTGACTAACAAAGTGTTATTTTACTTTGTGCAAATTAGCATACAATTCACTCAAATATTAACTTCACAAAAACATTTTTCCTTCATTACCCAAACAGCTCATTTTTTTTTATTGATTTAAAAAATACACAAAACCATTTATTGTAATAGAAACTACAAAAGCAAAGTGATAACATAGGGAAAATATTACTGCGATAACTGATTATTGTTACTGTTTTTGGGAAGTGGTGCAGTAGTACTGCAATAATTTTGTAATATACTGCAGTAATTTTGTAATTTTTATAAAATTAATTTTTTTATAGCAGATTTTACAACTACTTAAATGATATTGACTTAAAATACAATAAATTTTGCTCATATTTCAACTTAAATTATTACTTTTTGAATGATATTGTTTAAAAATAATTATTTTTTATCAACTTCTTATTTATAAGAACTAAATGATTAGTTTTTAGTACTTAAGTAATATTAATAATTGAATGAGAATCAAACTTCAGAATTTTGGAATTAATGAATATGTAGAATAAAAAATTATTATATATTTCTGTGATTGTTTAAATATCTAATTAACATTTTTTAAAAATGATATTTTAAAAAGCTGATAAAATCCGTGATTTTTCTTTCTATGCTAGAAGTAAATAAAATGAGATAAAAAAAATTAATGTTTTAAAAATAAATATTATAGATTGCAAAAATATCCATTGTTAATTTTTAATTGTTTTATTTTTAAAATTATAATTGTATTCAGTAATTTCAAATATGAATTGATTGATAAATAAATTTTTATGCGTCTGTGTATTTAAATATTCCTCTTTTTATTTTTATTCTATGTTTGGCAAATTTATTAGTAATGGGAAATTCAGAATTTCAGAACTAGAATGTTAATTGCAATAACTAAAGTATTGCTTGCTAAAGTCATCAGTGGTAAAAAATATTGTTTTGTTTTTTATTTAATTTATTTTTCTATATTAGATATTTAGAGTAATGACGATAAAAGTATTACTTAATATTTAGAAGTAATTTATGGAATTGTATTATGTTTTTTTTTCACCATCCAAAATAACTTAGTTTTAACTGTGATGTAAGTTTTAAAGTATAATTTATTAATAAAATTAAGTACACTGGTTTTTTCATTGTATTAATTAATTTTCTATCAGTAATATGAAATTTATTATAAAATACATTATGCACTTATTTTTAATTATAAAACAGATAAATTACTCTTTATTTACTAATAAATAAATACATCAATTTAACATATATTTATCATTTAGTTTAACACCTTTATTTAAAAAAAAAAAACAATTATAAAAATGGTCCTTATTAGTTATAGTCCAGTCATCAACGGTACAATACCGTATTACCTAGAAATTTTTGGAATCAACACCAATTTTCATAAAAATTTGGATTTAAACTCTACTTACCCTCTATTTCAAAAACTACCCTATGCCGGACCGGGATTTTTATTTTTTAGGAGTGAAAACGTACCCCTTATTGCAAAAAATGTTTAGATCATAGATTATAGCATGTAGTTGCTTAAAATAATGTTTAAATGAATTATTTGTAGATCTCTTGACAAACGTGAACA
>JAAAKQ030076117.1:21198-33937 GCA_010016005.3 Zanna intricata | reverse complement strand
GGGCGGAAGGGGGGGGGGGAGGGGGGGGGGGGGGAGGGGGGGGAAGGGGGAGAGAGGGAGGGGGGGAGAGAGAGAGAGAGAGAGAGAGAGAGAGAGAGAGAGTTGTGGTGTGTGTGTGTGTGTGTGTGTGTGTGTGTGTGTGTGTGTGTTGTGCGCCCGCGCGCGAGTAATGTGAAAATTATATTTTTATTAGCACAACATTTTCATTTGGATCTATTTTCATCAAACTTTATCCGATATTGGATATTTCTGAAGAGGAAACTAACTAATCCTTTCCCCAATAACGATCTAGTATTGAGTAAGGCTTTACTGATGCCTTCTAGGTTTCGAAAGTAATGATTGCAACAGTGATGAGATTATCAATAAAATTCTGCATAAAAAGTAACTCGCATACCGGAGTACGAAATGACACTAATTTAAATGATACAGAAACCCGAGGATAATTTTTTTAAATCACATTTTTCTCTATATTCAACAATTTTTATAAACAACTGCTTGATAAATATTGTTAGATGATATAGTTATAATTTTTTATTGCGCAATTTTTTATTACTGTTGCTTTTTTAACGGCACAACAGAACACCCCTATATAATTATAATTTTGTTATTAATGAATAATACATTTATTAAGTATATTTAAGACAAGATACATTCACTAACTACACAGTAGTTGGTTATTATAGGCTAGTGTGAGCGGTGAACTTTTACTATCTCGTGATGATGCGGTTTGAAATTATAATGGGATATGAAAACAGCAGGAGACTTGTCAGTGTACCTCGTTTGAAAGGGACAGAGAGAGAAAGAGAGAGACGGATAGAATAAGGGAAGGGTATCCTAAGAGAGAGGCGTGGGTGCCTCCTGCGGGTTCCAAAAACGGATTTCCATATCAACTGAGCCGCTCCGAGCCAGCACAACCTCGCTATAACCCATCGTTGCCGCCGATCGGTCGTCACTAAAATCATCATCACCATCACTACGATTGTACCACCCGGGGGCCGCATCCAACCGACGCACTGCAAATTTCATCACTGACATATTTTAATCGCACATCAATCAATCGATCCCTTCTAACCTAAGTCCCCCTCTTCCATCCCGTATATCTGCTTACAGCCTGGGCAAATTTAACCTCGGGCCAGACCATTGTAAATATAAGCTCTAAACATCATCATCATCATCATCATCACCACCCTTACACATTGGGTGTACTAACCCCTAAAATATCGATGTAATTGACGTAAGTAACAACCAAATGCGTAACACAAATACAAAAATTAATTCATCACGTTTCAGAAATATATTCATTGACATATGTCATCAACAGTATGTTATAATTAAAATTTATAAAATACAGCGATTGAAATTAGTGGCAATTCATGGATTTCACAGTTAAATTAAAATTTAAAAATAAATGAAAGGGTCAGACAAACAGCGTAGAATTTGAAATACTTTATAATTAAACTTTTTTATTTACTGAGTGTCCCGAAAGTTTCACGTTTAACCTTTTTCGTATTTTCTATCATATCATCTTTATCTAAAGGCTTCTTGAGATAAAACTAAATCGTAAATATAAATAACGTACTTAATAATATGAAAACTGATGCAGAATAACAATAGATAGGTTAACGATAATAAAATCTCGAAATAAATTCTTGATCTTAGTATCTGTCATAAAACATCGCCTACCCCACTTCACTAAGATAATATTGATTACCCTACTTGTAACAAAGATCTGTCCTTCTGCTTTTCTAAACTTATTCTGTAATATCATAGTAAAAAAACAAACCTGCAAAAAATATCTTGATAAAGTCGTACGAATTATTGAATTGAATAATTTTCTTTCATTTTAAATTTATCGCAAAAGCAATAACATAACTTGTAATTACCTTGAGTTACGATCCAAATATTTATTAATATTTTACCTTTAAAAAAGGAATGACGAGGAAGAAGAATGTTTTCTGTTTTTTAAAATACGAAAAGATGAAAGCGTGATAAAACCCCAAATTTGGAAATCCAAATTCCCAATAAAAATTAGAAACAAAGTAATCTCGATTCTCCATTTATAACATTTAAAAATGGAAACTAGTGATGCTAGTCATTTTAAAATATTTTGATATAAAATACATCCCATTTTTATTTTATGTTAAGAAAAATTACATCACCTTACTTATCTCTTTACTATCTACAGAACGGTTCGGCCCGTTTTCATAACTGGAAAATTTAACTTTGCTTTTTAATTTTCATTTTCCTTAATTGTAATTTATTTGTAAAAGAATATAATTAAGTAGGATACCAAAATACTAAACTAAAACGTTAGTCTATAAAATATTAATCTCTGTATAAACCTTTCAGAAATTTTAGAAACTGCTCCGGTGAAATGATATTGCATCTTTGATTTCTGATATTTGCGCATCTTTACGCAAAATACATATAACTTAACGGCAAGTTTTATCGAGATTCGTATTAATATTTGAAGAGGTGTACCAATCACCTCCTGAAAAAAAAAAGTTAATATAGCCGGCATTAAAATATGTAAGTAAAATTACTTCTGTTTAGTGTATTATTAAATAAATTTAACTGTGTACAGTAATAAAATAAATTTTCTCACCTTTTACTTCGGTGAGAATTCTATATTGATTTTCGTATAATTTAGCACGATTCTGATATATTTTTAAAAAGAACTGTTTCCTAAAGCCTAAGTTTATAACTTTATTGCTATACATATTTAATTCAATAAATACTTTGTGTATATATTAACAGCCTAACTTTCAAATATAAAACGTTTCCATTTTTTTTAATATTCTATTAAACGATTTGAAAATAAGTACGAATTTATTAAGCAGTATTAATAATAGTTGTAGTAAAGAAAGAAAAATTATAATATCGTTTAAGATAAATTTGATAAAATTGACAAGAATACGATTACATCCGTAGATTAAAGTAAATGCAAAACGTACTCGTATTTCAAAGGCAGCTGTACGATAGGTGAATATTTAAATGTGAATAGTAGTACCGAATTTTCATTTGACGTTTACGACTTATCCTATTTAACAGTCTCATCAAAACGTCAGCTTGTACGCGTACAAATGTTCTACTGCTCGCATACGTATACACCAGTGGATATTTAGTCAGTGGATAAGATGGAAATTTATTAATAGGAAAATTATTGTAAAAAACCTTACCTTTTACTCTATATGTATATCCATTTTCATAAAACTGATCGCGTGTACATAAATTCTATTTTATATTATCAAGAATTTTTTATAAATGAAAATTTAGTTTTTCCATACCGAACATTTTTATTGTATAGCGAGCACAAAAAAGTTTTACAAAATCAATTAAAATTTTTTTAATATATTTTTCACAAAAGGGGATATTAATGTACAACAATATCCAACTCTTTGCTTAAAAAAGAAAACTGATAAACGTTTCCGTTAATTAAAGCACTGATACTCGATACGCTTTTTCTTAATACGTTCTTTACTAAATAATACATGTCAAAAGTGTGTTAGAGAACTATTTTATTTGCTTTTCAGGCGATAACTTAGTCATTCAGTCACTTCATCTATAGAATAGGAGTGGTCGGCCCCACTAGTCATGAATCCTTTTAGATCGGAGCCGAATGACTCGACATATACAGCTGACAAGTCATTAGGACCGAACCAGAAGTATAAAGCGATGTAAAATGTAGAGAAAGAGGAGTGTGTGCGTTCGGACGCACGAGTGTGTGCAACTGAGTGCGCGCTCACACAGAAAGATGAATATACAGATATTGTAGGAGAGAAAGAAAGAAACAATATCTTTAGTATAGCAGGCAGCGGTCTTCCTAAAGAAGCGACTAGCGGCAGACGCAATATCATCTTTTCTAGTACAATATTTACACTGAGCGAAAGTTACACTTCTCACATAACACATAACACACACACACACACACACACACACACACACACACACACACACACACACACACACACACACACACACATTTACCTTTATTCTTAGCAAGCATAAGATGTTTTAGATCGAAGAAGGTGGAATCGGTTCGGTATGCTTATTGTATTTGATTGTCCGTTTCACTATTACATAGCGAAGAATATTGATTTGTATAGATTCCGCTGATGATTAAACCAGTTTGGATCATTTTTTTACAGTTTACCGTTAAAAATTTTACTTTACTCCCAAATCATATAAACACAATAATAACAATTGTTATTGTTCTACGCAAGTGGATAAATTAATTTATATGAAGTGATTGTCAATAGGTATTGTGAAATTACCATCTAACCATGCCAGTTGCCACTCGAGTAAATATTAGTCAGTTTATAGTGAATGAAATAGTTTAATTTCACCCTTTACGGTTTCGTTCGCCTATTAAATCAATTTATTTAGCGACAGGAATAATACTATTGAAAGAAAAAAGAATTAATAACTAGTCCTTTGACCTCTAATTTTAAATAATAACCTTGCTTACAAAATCTACCATTTTCTAATACTTAAAGATGCTATTACTTATGAAAATCAAATCAGCTTTTTCACCAATAATTTTTGTTAAATACAATTTTTAACAACAGGCTAAAGATTCTGAATTAAAAAAGACTAATAAAACGATAACAATAAACTTATAATATTATTTTTGTCAATTCAACGAAATTAAAATTTCATTACCGTTCTCACGTTTTAATCCCCAGTCTTTATTTTATCAACTACGCTTATTTTTATGTAAGGTTTGTAATAAGAATATTCTGTTCGTTTGGAGAAAAATAACAAAATTTGTAAAAAATGAGTGGTATTCCGAATAAAGAAATCTGTGTATATTTTTACGCTCAGTTCTTTTGGTCAAAATATTAGAAAACATAAGTCCCCGATGCAAGTAAAGAATAAAAAACTTTATATGCTGTAAAAATGCATGGACGATATGTCATTCACCGTGAAATTAGAATACATACGAGCACTTTGTCTCTTCCATTTTAGCTTTTGTTTCTTCCTGTTATGCGGATATGTGTACGTTTAGTGCTTAGAAGGTTCACTGCTTTTCTTGCCACTTAGACTGCAATAAATTCCGACCCATTAACTCGGCGATATGTCACACCAAACTTTCCTTCCTGTTCGTGTATTTCTGCAACCGTCTCTGCTTCCCTTCACCTAACAACCATCCCCTACAATGTTTTATGGAGCGAGAACTTTATACTAAACCGCACACCACTTATTTATTGAAACGACGAATAAAGTAAAATAAAAGATGAAATAGTTGTGTGATATCTTAATTAAAATTTAGCAGCACGATTTAGTATTAAATAGATATTGAATAATAATAGCTGGTCAGGGTTCGCTTCGCTCGCTTCCCGTTGAGTCAGGGAACTCTGCACCCTAGACTCCCGTTGTGTGCGTTATCCTCGTGGTTTGAGAATAATAATGATAAATAGCAGTTAAAATAATTAGACTACCTGAAAAAGAAAATTACAAAAGACAAAATACTAGTAACTTAAGTACACAGGTTTTTGACGAGGAAAACTTCACAACTTCATCGTCAAGGGGGCTAGGACCTCGTCCCATGACTTAAAACCTTCCATGGGATTTTATAAATGTATCCTGAAAATTTTACGAGCAATCAGTCGGTTGGTTCTTGCGTGGTCTTGCGATGGTCTTGCAAACGGACAGAATCCGCGAAAAAGTTTCGCTGTTATTAGGTTTCTAATTAATATATTAGATTCAGGCAATCTCTAGGTAGTTATGAGACATTATAGAACAAACCGATACTTATTTTATATATGGCAACATATATTGTTCTTTTGTTCGTTTTCATTTATTTGATATTGCTAAAGGCCAAAATTTCTCAGCGTTGTTTATGGGAGTAAGTAATATATGTGTTATTTCGTCTAGCCAGAATAAAGAATAGAAGCTCCCATTAATTGAAGAATGAGTGGGTTCCGTTTATTTTCGGAATTAGACATGAATAATGAAGGTAGCGTTTAAATCAGCTTTTCAGCGATGGTAATAACTTTTTTAGCTGGAAAGTGAACTGAATTCGTTACGAGCTAAGAGTATATAGACCAATATTGTATAGAACCGAGGATAAAAATTAGAGATTGCAACGAAAATTATTATTATTTTTTTTTGAGTACTTTTTTTTATATTTTTACGATTAATATGTACTTCTATTAATACGGTATTAATACGATTAGTATGTACTTCTCACAGCCTCTAAAAACTCCAGTGAACATAGGTTTTTTAAAATATTAACAAGATATCAGTTTTGATAGAATATTGCTTCCCTCCGGTTGTTTAGAGGTTATGCGAACAACAATATAAGATAATTAAATCTTAAAACGGAACTAAACATAATAAAGAATTTTTAAACGAACAAATATTTCTTAGACGAACGAGATCGGATTGTCACTCGGCTTCTCTACCGCATAATACAAATAAAAGACATGCCCAGACGTTGTGAAACGGTAAAAACAGGGTGATAAGCAAGATGTGGGGGTAGCCTGAAGCGGAGGTTTCGGGGAAGAGGATGCAAGGAAGCGGTCAATATTTGCTCGGAACCAGGCTATACCCCCCGCACTCCTTTAAACCATCTACCTATCCCGTCAAAAACTCCAGCTTCGCACCGTTACGCTTACCATTATTTCTTATATTATTCTTTTCCCCTCTAACCTCTTTTATTTACTTTTCTACCGCTTACCTTTCTCGAGTTGACTCGGGAGCTTGTAAAAATTTACTCAAACAGTTTAATAAATTAGCCTGAAAACTGTGATATTAATTAGTTAATATTTAATAAATCCACTCGCCTTGTTAATTTCATATCGTACAAAAATTAAATAGAAATACTCCTGGGGCCTACAATTTAATAGCTCAATAATTGAATTTAATACATATTTTCAAGTAGATTAATTATTACCGTTTCTGATTTTTTGGGGGCGGGGGGAATAATTGTTATATATGATGATTACTCTCAAAAACTGGTAGTAAATTCACTCTATTATAATTAACAGCGATCCCTTAAACAAACCGTGTTCAATCGAGTCGATGAGTATTATGAATAACGATATCAAATGTGTCGCGATATAGTGTAATTTATTTTACATTTTATAGGATCTGATGTATTATAAATTTTACGCATTTTTAAAAACCTTTTACTTAAATCAAATAAAAGTAAACCTTTTAATTACTATTCTGTTAATAATATAAGTTTTAAAGATGTAGGCTCTACATAGATATTAAATACAAATATATTCGGTAGGGGATTGGAAGTTGGAAATAATGTCTAACGGTGAGTCATTTTAAAAGCCGTTCGGATGACTGATTTTAATCAAGCAACAAAACTCCCCCGACTCCCTCTTATGCACAACTATTACCCTCTAACCTCT
Source organism: Zanna intricata (assembly GCA_010016005.3). Lineage (NCBI taxonomy): Eukaryota > Metazoa > Arthropoda > Insecta > Hemiptera > Fulgoridae > Zanna > Zanna intricata. The sequence goes on along the minus strand of JAAAKQ030076117.1, from coordinate 26,570 downwards.
GTTCTCTTCACTCGCTTATAGACTATAGAAAAAAAATGTATTGTAGGGGTAGGGAAATTTTCCTCTTGTACTTTACTTCCATCACTGCCTTCCGATTTATTTCTTCCATAATAATAACATGACCTACTGCTATAACTGTTTGTCCGTTATTATTTTTTTCCATACAGGGACGAACATATCCGCGGACAATAATAAACGCTTCGACGAGTTCATTAAAATCTAAAAAGCTTAGTAAGTCTCCCAACCCTAAATTCTTATAATGGAAAGAAGGGTCTGTTGAAAGGAGTGTTTATTTCGCAGTAAGTACTATGAGTTCTTATGTGTACAAATAATTTAAATGAATAATCGATATCACTCTTTTTATTAATTTTGTTTAATATATAAATCGAAATCGATCGCTAATAATTTCATCTATATGATATAAACATTTTTTCTCTTAGGGAAGTTGTATTAATAAGAACCGATTCTAATGTTTTTGTTCTTTTTTATTTTTACTACTACGAGCTCGAACGCAAACATTATGCTTATTACACATGCATTTTAACGTGTTGGATTTATAGTCTATTGCCGATTTAAGTTTTATTCAATATTATATATTCTATTTTATGTAAAAGGTACTGCTTGCTATTTAATAAATATAGGAAAAGGTATTGAACAAGAATAAGTTTTCCCGATGAAATCATAATGAATTTGAAAACTTTAATAAACTTTACTTATGGTTACTCTGACGTACTCCAACTACGTTGTCGCAGCTAGGATTAGCAGTAATCCTATTTCATCGGTGATGAAAGTGTTCTGTAAGACGGTATGCCTGATTTACTAAATATTGATTTAAACTATGCGTTATACATTGCCTTTTTTTTTTCTTCCGGGCCGAACCCACAATTAAGTACAGTATAAACTCAACCCGGGAGTGTCCTTCTAACTCTAATGAGCCTCCCCCATCTACCACCAAGTCCAGCATGATGAGTCGGCTCACCGGTCGGATCTTTTCATACTGCCCACTCTAATACGTTATAGATTATTAAGATATAACTTATCTGATAAAAATATTACTTCTTATATTTCTCGTCAATTTATATTAAAAGATTAAACTAGTTATTGAAGATTGCGCTTTACACCGTTTATTTAACTAAAAAAAATAATTATGATAGCGATTATTTGCAAATTCTGAGAAAATCACTTAAAAATTTATTATTTAATTAAATATGAATAAATTAATTTAAATAATAAGCAGATGTTTGCGGATCTTGATTATTATTGAATTATCTAGATGTCAATTTGGCGACAAAGCGATTCTAAGAGATATAAAACGACATCCTAGTGAAAATTTTTTCCTGATTCTGATAATTTTCTTGTTAGTTTTTATCAGACAATTTTATGTATACAGTAAAATAATGTGTTTTTCTGAACAAATTAAGCATTAAATAAGCCGTGAGATAAGGATAATATAATTACAACATAATAACTGAGATAGATATCCTTAATTCGATGATGAAGTCAAATAAGAGTCGAATCTAAATTTATTCAAATCTAAACTTTTAAAATTTTTTAAAATGTAGCCGTATGTGCCTTCTTTCAAATATTACTATTTTATTACTTCTGACACAAAATTAATCGTAAACAATATTAATATTTAAAGCGAAATTTAATTTGAAATAGGTTTTTTATTCAACTTTTTTATAATCTCTGAAACTTACCTATCTGATTTCATTCAATCCTCAAACTAAATGTCATTCGATATTTTCATAAAATACGAATATTTAAAAAAAAAATAAATTTCTTCACGATGTCTTAGCCTTAATATTGTATAAGGTAATATATTTAGATCGTAACCTTTTTTTAAAACAATGTAAAAAAAAATATCATTCCTAATTTATATAATTTTTTACATTTATTTTATTATAATACGGTGCTTAGAAAAATTAAATCTACAACGAAAAACTGTTGTGATTTCAAAATTTTGGTTGCAATTAACATTCATCTGCTATTATATGTAGTCTAAAACTGTAGTTAGTGATTAAAAATTTAGTAATTATGGAAAGGAACGATCAGCTTCTTTCCCGCTATTCTTGAACGGGAAAGAAGCTGATCGTTCCTCTTGAGAAAGCTGATTCCCGTTCCTCTTGAACGGGAAAGAAGCTGGTGCAAAACAAATATACCTTTAAAACTTCAAGAGGTACCGTGAGAAAAAATTATATCTAAAAATGTGTTTAAAATTTTAATTACAATTTCATCTAAAATTAATTTAGTTTGAGTTAAAATTTTTTCGATCATTTCTAGAATTTATCATAATCATTACTTTGAAAACTATGTTTAATAATTTAGGAAAACTTATCGGTGTCAGAATCATTATCAGTTACTCGAACTCGTTTTATATAAGCTGTTTGAGTAAGATACTTAGTGGCTGGTACAACCCAAAAAAATTATAATTTAAAAATGTATTAATGGTTTACATACTATTTATTTTTACAAATTTAATATTTTAAGTTAAATATGAATTTTTTCTGTAGCCGTTGATAATATATTAAATGAATTCATTCTAAATAATCTTTATTTAAACATGTGTCATTCTTTACTGTTTGTATTGCATGTAATTCTTCTGGTTGCATGCTTGTACGTATAAGTAATTCTATGTATTAATGTTATATTTTACATCCACGTAACTTTTTCATTGTGATATATTTTGGTGACAGATTATTTCATAAAATAATATTAAAGGAAACGTGAGAGGAAGCGTGAACAAAGTTGTTTGAAACAGGATGTGTTTTGTTCGATAAGCGAATGAAATAAAAAAGGGGTTGAAAATTTCAAGAGAAACTTCCACAAGAAAACAAGAAGTATGTGATTATGTGGTGTGCGATATAAGATTACGATGTTTTATATTGTAGGGGTATAATAATTTACAAAAACAGTAAATTTCCATTCACCGTACGAGTCTCCAGTCACGTGTCGTTTATCTAATATATTAGATTAGGAAGGTGGTGAAATCCAAATATACATAAACATATATTAAATCATTATTAAAGCTGATGGTTTACTATCGTTCATCACTTATGGTAGGTCACGTCGTGGTAGTTGTTATAACGGTTGTTTTAACACTATAATACAGATATGCTATCTACGGCGACTACGACTATAACACACCAAAATACAAAACGCACCCTCTTTTATCTGATGCAAGAGTTGACACGCTATCCGTCTACGTATAAAAGTCCCGTACCGAACCAAACGTCAAAATAAAAACACTGTTAACTTCTCCCGATACCACCACTTTACTACTCGTTCACTCATAACACATTCGCATCACTAAAATCAAAAGAAGTAACGTAGAGTACGTATTCAGGAAAGCGATCGATATAATTATTTATACCGATTGCTATAAGTAATAGCGATCGGCTATATTTTAATTACATAAACAACATACTTGTAACCTTTTCCATATTATATAATTAATACCGCCATGATATACAGATCGAATAAGTGGATTGAAATGTTTTTTAACAACTCTTTCTATGTTACATATTAGTAATTGAAATAATGTAGGTTAACTGATTCGGTATTTTATAATATCGATTTGTGCAGCGTATATGTTAAATGTGTACCTGGACTAAAACATATCCGCCCACGTAATTATAGCGGCAGATGTAGTGTCAGCTGTTCATAAAAACTGCAGTCAATTTATTTACTTTTATAAATATTTCAGTTGAGTATAAGTGCTATATATGCGTTTGAAAGTTACAGGGCTACAAATACACAAATATTTTTGGGATGTTCTATTTTATAATCCAATTTAACAATAATTCTGTGCGAAATAAATTGAACTTAACCGAGTGCTTAAGAAAAATTACGTAGTAATTAGTTTATGACTCCAGTTCGAAAAACACATTTATAATAGCTTTTTTGGATTAATCTCTTTTATCAAATTATACAAAAGTATGGGAATGATTCTTTTTTTCGAGTGCTCTAAAACTCCTGGTATGAAATTATAAATTAATGGTTGTGTTCGTCTACGTTTCTAAAAGTCTCTTAAAAATCAATTTAGAAATACTTTGAGGTCATCCCATATTCAAAAACCATCTGCAGAACTTTTTAACTGTTGTTTCTTAATAATTAAATCATTTTAATGTCAAATGAAATACAAAAATACAGCTTCTTATGAAGTGATATTAGTTTATGATATTTTTCATTGCGTCTGATAAGCAGGTTCCAGTTGCCAAGGTCATTCATAATCTAATTGTCTAAAAATTGCCTTTGAATTTGTATGCTGTATTCAATTTTATACCTAACTTTAGTTTCGCAATACCAATGGTATGGCGTGAACCTCAAGACGATTTGTCTGACTAATTCAAAGATAAAAGGAATAAGTAATAAACTTTATTACGTTCTTTTTGGGTGCAACCCTTTTTTTTTCGGTGCGCCTAAAAAGGTATACTTTTTCTTCATTGAAATGCAAGTTGAAAAAATCTGTCATAATCTTTATACTCGTATTACATTAATGAACACAATGACAGATGAATCTTTTATTGTGTTTCTAATATAAAATTTATTTACATTTAAAATGCAATCACATTTTTTCCATCTTCCTGCAGTTTTTGTATGATAACATTTTCCGGAATTTATGAAATTTTGAGTATTTCTTTGGGGGATGTGATGTAAATGTTTAAATGATTTCTAACAGAGGACGGGTGCAGCGTATCATTTTGAACGTATTAGTTGTGTATGCATGATGATTCAATAGGTACTGACATGTCCGCAAAGAACAGTCTTTTGAATCATACAGTTAACACATCAGTATTGTTTAAATATTCGCTGAATACGCACGTACTGCAGTTTCATTTTGTTTTGTGATTTACGGTTACCATGTCATGTGTGTTATGTCATACGCTAAGGAAATGCGTATTTGATCCGGATAACTTTTTTTACGTCTGTGAAAACATGGCATTTAAAGAAAAACTATGAATTTTCACTCCAATTAAAAAAGGTTATGGACTAAATTTTGGCTGTAAATTTGCGAATCAAGATAAGAACTGGGCTTTTCTTATCTGCTGTTCGACCTGTGTGAGACGTCTGACTGACTGGGTTAGGTCTAATCACCACTTGAATTTCGCCATACCGATTGCTTGACACAAAATGATTTGCCTGACTGTATTTGAAAGATAAAAGGAATAAGTAGTAATTTCAAACAGACACTGCAGAGAAATTTAACATCCGCTGCAAGGCCAGTGCCTCTTGCTGAATCCTTTCTTGTACCGCATCTTCCAACACATCTAACTTTAGAAGATGAATCGAAATATGAGGTAGCAATTGAAGTTCAACATGAGGAGAAAGATATCCTATTTTTAATGTAGAATCCCATAAGCTGATCCAGT
>JAAAKQ030076095.1:0-15239 GCA_010016005.3 Zanna intricata | reverse complement strand
TGGAAACTTTTTTCTTATTTTTAGATATAGAATCCGTTTCCAAGAGATTGCCGTGCAGTTTTTATACACTCTGTATAATGAGTTAATTCTACATAAAAATGATATGTGAAACTTGAATGGTTTATCTCCATGTGTTTTATGACCTTTTATTTTCTCCTTATAAAACTGAACAGGGTACATGCAAATAAATAAAACAAGTTCTATAAAATTTACACAGACATCTAAAGTAAATTAATCATTTTCCTTATTATACGTATTACATGTATGTCACTATATTGGTTTATTTTATATACTTATATGCCCTAAATGTTCACTTATTTCTTTAAATAATTTTCATTTTCCGTTTTCAGGACGTGGAAAATAGTGAATCACAATTTTCAAAATAAATAGTCTGCTAAGTAATGGTAATTATATTTGAATGTAATAATAATATGAAAAACAAAGAAAACAAAAAACAACACATCGCAAAATCTATGATATTCATAATTAGTAACATGGTAAATTGATTTTTTGAATTCAATAATATGTCGTGAATGGAGGAAATAATAACATATGTTGAGGTTTAAGTTCCATCTTAAAATAAGAGTAGTTTTAATAATTTGTAATGTATTTGATAAAAATAAATAAGGAAAACAACAAATCTGTTACATCAATTTTAAATTAATATTGTAATGCTTCAGTACCTGCAGTAAGGCCTAATAGGTTACAGTTTTTCTTGTACATTACTCTGGATGTTTTTAGTAAAATGAAAATAAACTAACTAATTTAGATTATATAATTTTATAATCGTTTACGACCGTAGTTCTTTACAATTGTTTCTAACGACTTATTTTTAATTTTTAAGAATAATATAATATATTTTAGATAGTATCAACTGTTATTCTTGCCTTTACTATTACTTAAATTTAAACTAGAAAGAGTTATATTTAAATGGATTTTTTTTAAAGCAAAAGTTAAAAGAAAATTTATATTTTGTATTTAAATTCTAGAAAAAAATTTTAGTGTCTAATGTCCGTTAAGACATTTATGGAAAATACTTGTTTACATTTATGCATTTACTAGAGAGTAATTCTTTTAAATCATATGACATTTAAAGTTATCATATATTATAAAATAAATAAATTCTCTTATTTTATATTTACGTTTATTTAGGCCTGTAATAAATAATACATAAAATTTTATATTACAATATTCACTTCATTATAAACGAGAAATCACAAAATTTTTAAAGAAAATACTTTTGTAAGTTTATTTCTATATTTTTATTTCAATATATGCTTCTTAATGAATTTAAAAAGTTACGAGTTAAATTATAAGGTTAAATAATTATAGAATTCTTCACAGCTAAATTTAAATATTTCTCCATAACATTTTCTATAGTTACAAATTATATTACCTATAAAACCAATGAATTTTAATTAATATACAAGAGAAAAAAATTTGATAACCTTTTGATAACCGTAGTAAATCAGTTTAAGATATTCAAATCTGGTAATTTTGAAAACGATAAATCAAAAGATTGATTGAATGCAAACCTCAAACAAATTTTCATAGCTAGTATCAATGATAAATATTATCTTTATACAATCTTTTATTTTTGTCAGCTTATTTTGGCAAACAGTCATTTGCGCTCACAGAGCTCAATCAACATTTCCAAAAAAAAAAATAAAACGTAGACTAACGTGTAATAAGGTGAAAGCCGGCTAAGTATAAGCTTTTTCGACGATTAGATCGGTTTCTTTAATTGCATTATGGTTCGTCGCAATATTAGATCGAGCTTTTTGTACTCTAAATGAATCAGAACAGACATGAACACAACATGCATGAAAGATGAAAAAGTTTTGTTATAAGTTCGGAGTAAAGTTAAAAAAAATAATACGCCGGATTTACGAGGCTGATAGAACGTATTTACGGAACTTAAAAATTATTATAAGAAAACAGCCAGATATAAAAATCATGTAATTGGTATGAGCTACATAATATGTTGAATTTCAGATTTTATTGTAATGTAGTTCTGTAATCACATTATATACAAGTAGTAGGTCCATTGAAATGTTAAAATATTGTATAAAATAATATCAACAATTTTCTTAACAACATCAAACCTTCTTAATTTTCTAAAAAGAAACTAATAAAATATTCAATACAAATTATGAAAATATTATTTTTTAATTTCAAAAAGTTATAAAAATTCAATTTTACATTAAAAAAAGCTATATAATGATTAAATAATAAAACCCACTTACCAACAATTTGATAAATTTAGTTCAAGCGCTTTCGGAACGAAATTATTCCATCAAAAATATGTTTTTTCAATTTTATTAAAACTATAACTTCATAGTCGGTGTAAAATATTTATGTAAATTATGTTAAAATTGAAAATAAAAAAACATATATTTGAGTTCCTGTTGATGGAATAATATCGTTCCGAAAGCGCTGGAACTAAGTTTATAAAATTATTGGTAAGTGGGTTTAATTATTATATAATCATACCAACGAGCCATGCTTGATAAAATTATTTAAAAAAACTATAAAGTATTTTAAAAATACGCCTGTAAAAAAAACAGTTTAATTTTGAAGATAAACAATTCTTTACATTATTGCAACGATTAGAGACAGATTGTGGAAAATCTTTAAGTTATACAAATGTAAAAAATACTAGAAACTACACAGTACATGCTGCGTAATATATATATATATATATATATAAAGGCGTAATATATAAATATAATGAAGGCTTATGTTCTATTATTATATGTTCTCTAACGCAAAAACTATTATTATTAGATAATTAATTATTGTTTATCCAAAAAAATATTTTTCTAATTGAAGTTATTACCAGTGATTATAATAAAAATTAACATCAAAAAGTAAATAATTTAATTATTATTATAAAATAATAATAATAATAATTATTATTATTATATTTTATTTTTATTATTATTGTGCAAAACTTTCTTGAAGAGTGCTTAAGAAACTATGTTCCCTTCATTGATGATAAAGCCTATTAGGTAATGTAGAGTATACAGCCTAATAGACTATTACATAATTATCTACAAAAATATATATATTCTATAAATAGTAAGAGAGACCACGTTTTTCAAAACTAAATAAATTAAAACTGGGATAAAAAGTTTAAAAAAAGTTATAAGTTATAACTTTAAACTGGGATAAATTATAAAAAGTCCTTTAACAGAGTCGATTAGTTCAAGCTTAAGGAGTAGCTTCAAAAAAAGCGCTAACATGTATAGTGGTCTCTCTAAATTTCCGCCACAATCTCACCAATGAAGTGAATGATAATTTACATAATTGACTACTGTAATAAATAATTCAAGTAATTGATGAATACTAAATTTCTCGCAATTCATAGTTGTGAAAATCCGTCTAACGAATTTGCACGGACTGTAGATGTTCTAAGATTTCCTAAGCTTGTTTATTAGTTTCTTACAATTTTTTTCCCATAGTCAGAATTTCGGGACGAAATATTTGTCCACTTCCTAACAATTTTCTCTGCAACTACTGTTTCATTCAGGGTAGCAACAATGAATAAAGAAAAATCAGTTATTTTTCTAACAATTAAGTGCTCTACCTAAAACAATTCGTTAATTTGATTAAAGTGATCATATAAACCTTTGCGATAATTAAAAATAAGTTTCTGAAAGCAAACATTCAGAAAATATGAATTCGAAACGGTGTTTGAAAAAGAAAATTATATTAAATAAGCAGTTACTTTAGTGACGGTAGAGGTACCAAATAACCGATGAAAAAATTAACCCGGTCTTATTCAGCATTTTTTTAATTAAAGTTTTGCTTAGCTAAATAACTGTCTAATCACTGAGGTATCTGCTATTTTAATAAAGGTTTCTGTTCAAAATACAACGTTTTGCCTACTGTAATAATGCGTATTTACCATTATCAACAATGACCCTCCCTGGTATTTACCTTTAAATTTCCTTTAGAATACATTAAATCTATCGATAACTTGGAAAAATATATCGATACAATCTTCCATTTAAAATTAATTGTTGTGTAAAGCTTTTCGTCAAATAAATTTTCGATGAATGCAAGAACCAGACTAGATTTCCATAGTAAATCTTAAATTTCACCTAATTATTTTCTCTTAGCGTTTACATTTCTACCTTTGTTTTTTATCAGTAATTATCAATATTTCTTTTGATTTTTAAACCTTTTTACTATCGTTGTGGTAGACTTACAATTGGGGATATTTTTTATGAACATGCTTTATTCAGCTTAGAATTGATTTTAATCAATATCTTAGTAGATTGATATCTTAATAATAAAAAAATTATTTTTTCGTATTATCAAATTGTTTGGATATTTACATAAGTAAAATGAGGTAAACATAACTAACTAGTTTTCTTCTTTTAATTTTCAGAAATAACCGTAGCCAAACAAGATGAAATAGAATTTATTAAGCTAATGTGTAAGAGTGAGAAAAATCTTTTCCAGATTTTAAAAACTATTTTGGTAATTTATGTATTTTAGATCATTATGCCTAATACGGCTTCGTTTTTTTGGTTCAAATTTTTGTTTACAATCGGTTACATATTTTTGATGAACGTTAAGTAAACTATATTATATAACTTCACATTAAAAAGGAATCCCTATTGAGATTCATCAAAAATTATATACTGTTTTAGGTATTATTATATAACTTATTAATTAAAAATTTATTAATATTACGGAATTTATTTTTAATTTTTTAGGCAATAGAAATGAAAATATTTTGCATCGATACGTTTTATTATACATTTTTTAATGAAAAATTCATCAATATGAATGTGACACTGGAATCGATGATTATTATTTAAGTCATTAAACTGACAATACCTCGTAAGAAAAATGAACTGGATTTTTTTAGTTTGTCTGCTGTACAAAAAAAAAAAATTAAATATATTATGTTTGTTTTATAAATAATTATTTTAATGGGGTCAAGAAACGTAGATATCTTTGCGTGTCGAAACGTAAACTTACTTTTTAAAGGTATTTAAGCGAGGGTGATAAATTTGTGAGTTGAATGGTAGATATCTCAATAATTATAAATATATAATGACATTACATGAAAGCAACATATTAAGAAAAGATGACAGTGGCTTTACTTTTCCATTTGAAGTTATAAAAGTTGAAGTGTACTGCAATGCGCCCTCTTTGCCTATACTGCATTGGACGACTAGTTAGGCAGCACGAGCTGCCTGTTTAACAGCCAATAATACTAGCTAAAATAATTCTAGCACAAAAGTTAAAATTTTAAATTAACCAATATACCTATAAAATACGCTTTTGTGAAGTAGAATACATAGTTAAAAATTATTAGTTTCATTGACTGGAAAAGTATATATTTCAATGTGTTTCTCGCACTGGCGCACATTAGTTACAATGTTAAAAAAAGATTATAATCTTTATATATTATAGATTCGGACGTATGTATATACATACGACCAAATTTATACATAATAAAATTAAAATAAAGTTTCGGGACCTTTTGACCCTCTTATTTTTATAAATGTCATTAATTATTCCAGAAAATTTAGAATAACTATTTATTTATATAAATGTTGCTCTTTTAGTATTTATAAATATTTTCCGTTGAATTGCGTTAATTTGATAATGACTTAAATAATATATTGACTCAAAATAAATAATTATATTAAGATTATAAAATAATGACTCCAAAATCGATGTGGTTCAGACTTATCTATTGCAATGATCTTCATTTATTAATTAAGTAAATTTATATTTTACACCATTAAACTTATATATTAAATTGAAGATATGTAATTAAAAAAAAAACCGTTCTTAAGTTTTTCTAAGAATCTTGTATCAAACCAACAGGTCTTATCTTATAAGTTAAAAAGTAATGCGAACATTTTTAAAAATCTGCTGAAAAACTGTGTTTTGTCTTAGAATTCTGGACAAATATAATAAACCGTTTAATTCCTTATTTATTAATTTTAAAAGCTGTTTATTAATTTATAACTACTGGTTAATTTTTCTTTTTAAGTGAGCTAAAAAACTTCAATTAATTTCTCAGAAGGTTAGAACTTATCTATCCTTCTACTTCCTTATACTTGATTTTAAAGTCGAATCTTAATTTAAAAGATTTGTTTTCAGGGCCTTAAAGGTCCTTATGACGTTTAATTTTTTCTGAATAAATTTTTAATCAGTTAGCATTATAAATTTTTATAACTTATATTTATTTATAAAAATAAAACTCGCGTTTAGAGTTTCATTTTTTTTTATTAATTTTTTTATACTTTTTTATATTTACAAGAAAGTGTGTTATTAATTAGAGACGGTTTCAATAATTATTGCTTGAAAACATATAAAACAAAAAGCAGGCAATTTGTATGATTATACAACTGTTTATACTTAACATAATTATTTTCTTTAGTTTTCAAATTAATGGTTCTAATTAATAACTATAATATCATATTAAAATAGGATAAAGAGGCAGTAATTTTATTATTTCTGTAATGAGTAACTCAATCTTGTGTAATTATCTTATTTAAATATTAACAATTTACTTATTATACGAATATAAAATTTCTAAACATTACACAATTATCTGTTTTGGTGACTTTCAAAGAAAAAATAGTTACTTTCTATATTTAGGAAAAATTCTTAAATCCTAATCGAAGAACTAAAATGTGTAATGTAAACGAATAAAACATCTATCCTATAGAGAGAAAGGACCATTGTTTAATTATATTACTTTTTTTATTGGTATTACAAAATTACTGTTTAAAATATAGACTACATCAGAAATTATTATCTAAGTTACCGCCAAACGTTTTATGCTGAAATAACCAAAAAGAATAGATACTGTTGAACTACCATGCATAAAATAAATTTAAAAAATTAACAATAAATTTTTTAAAAAGTATTTTTAATAAGTAAAAAAATAAATAATAAACAAAATTTTTCAGAGATTAAAAACAGAAATCCATTAATACTTATGGTATATTTTTGTGAAAAATTTTTAATTTTTTTTTTCCTAATATAAGAGAAGTAAAAACTTGGAAAAGTTTATTTGAAATTTTCTAATTCACCTTATTTTTTATTATCATTCAAACTATAACAATTATTTCTGTTAGTTATTTTTAGTACAGTTAACTAGAAGAAGCAAATATATCGTTTACTTTGAGGAAACTACAAACGATTTGCAATGTAGTACTAACGTAAATATGTTTACATTACAATCTGCGATTTTTCTGTTTAATAATAAACTAATTTGAAGTATCATCCAATAATTTTTAAATATTAATGACTAATTGTATAATTTTTAATCTAAGACTACCATGTTTTTTGATTAAATCTCTATTTCAGTGAATAACTTCAATGAATGTGTAGTTTGAACTTTGCGATGTTTGTTATACGTTATACAGCAGTCATTAAAAAGAAGTAATCATTACGATAAAATTTATGATAAATAATAAATTTTAATTTAACAAAATGTTATATAAAAATTTCCTATAATTTTGTAACGATGATTTGGTGCTATTTTTATTTGTTCGTAAAGTGTGAAATAATAAAATAATTGCAAAAGATTCTGAATCTTAAATTATTATTCTCCAAGAATGAAAAATGAATAATAATAAATAGTTTAAGTAAATAAACATTATATTTTAATTGCTAATAATTATTTATAGAAATTTCAGCCACACATTTTTTGTAACTCCTATCAATTTATTTATTACACTTTTATAATACGGCTGTAATAATATTGAAATTAAAGTTTGTAAACATTTATTACTTTTATTTGAAATGCATCATAATAATAACAAGGCTTTTTTATTTTTCATTTTCATTTTTCAATTAAACAATATTTAAAATTTTATACCGCTTATAATTTTATTTTAATAACTGTAACAAGTATTATATCCAATGTACGTATAATTTGCTGCACCAAAATAAATCAGTGGTAAGTTATTATAAAAAAAAACTGTTATAAAATGATCTCCAAAAAAAGAACTTTAAAATAATATTATTTTCATTAGACTTTTTCGAAACTGCAATTTTTGAAAAAATTTCAAATAAATACAATCTCTGTTAATAACTTTTATGAGTTATCCCTACCTACCGATTTATTATAGACACAATCATTATGGTGAAATGAAGATATATCTGTAATAAAAGAGATTTTTGTACTTATAAAAATAATTAACTTAACAATAATAAAGACATATATTATTCCAAACAATTTTAAATTTCTTTCTAACAGTAAGATTCATTATTTTCAAATTGAACCTATTATTTAGATCGCTCCTCAAAATAACATTGTATTATTTTGAAATTATATTTTTGTTCTTAATTTTTCATGTCTCAATAAATTTTTTTATTGTTTTTAAGAAATAAATGTTTGTTTGTTACGAAATATTGTTTATCAACAGATTAAAATTATTCATATATAATTAATATTGAAAAAATAAAAAATCCAGAAAAACTTTAAAAAAATTTTTTATGAATAAAAATCTGGCAAATATTCAAACGTCTGGCAACAGACGTCACACGTCTGTTGCAAAACTAAAATAAAATTATGAGATTACCAATTAATATTTTTAATAAAATATCAGTTACAAAACTTATACTAATTTTAGTTAAAATTGCAATTTTGATAGTTTATCCGATAAATTTATGTTTATTTTTAAATTTCGGTTTAAAGAACTCTACAACATAATTTAATAACATTATGGAGTTGGATTAAAACTACGAAAGATCCAATATTTTTACCAGATTATTTATAAATGAAGGTGTAGGTTGAATATAAGTAGTGTTAATAGAGTTTAATTCTGAAAACCAAAAGTAATTTAAATGATGCCTACAATGTTAATACATTTTAAAACAACATGTAATTTTTAATGTTATTTTAAATAGTATTTACATAATATAGAATACTTTTTATTTTATGAAGAAACCAATCTTACTATTAACTTTTATTTATAACCCAGTTTTACTAAAACATAAACTGAATTTATGTTTCAGATTAGTAAACTTTTTTGTCAACTTAGAAAGAAAAATCATATAACGAAAATTAGTTTTTTCCAGAAATTATTTTTTATTTGAATTTATACCAAAAAAATAATTAAAAGGTTATTAATTAAAGGTATGAAATTATGTTATATTGATCATAACAAAATGATAAAGAAAAAAACATTACTGAAAATCGTAAAATGAACAAAAACTTAAACTTTTTCGCATAAAACAGCTAAAATACAGGGAAAGAATGCACTATTTTTACTCTGAATATTCAAATAAAGAAGAATATTGTATAGAGTATTTGGTCATTAAAAATATTTTGTAAATAAATCAACTTCTTATTAGTTACTAATTATTAGTTTCTTGTTAGTACTGACTTCATGAATTTGAACTTACTATGTTTTTCAACAAAATTTGACACAGAAGAATTTTATTCGAAACATAATCAAGGAAAGAAAATTTAATAAATTTACAATAGAAACCAAAATTATGCTTGCGGTTAATTAATTTTTTTATTCTGTACTTATTTATTTATGTTTCTGTAGTATTTTTATTTTGTTCACGGAAGACATCTTTTATATCTAATTTTACCGCATTCGTATATATGTGTGTTCTTTTTTTATTATGTGAAATAATTTACTTGTTTATTCAATTTTATTGAAGCTTCTCAAAAATAACTTCCTCTGATAAGATTGACATCCTTATAGAAATAATTTCCGTAAATCCATGAAGTAAAATAAGAATAATGGTATGGTAATTATGTAAAGAAATATTTAAAAAAAATAATTTGGGTTTTAAAAAAATTTGGGTTTTACAACACAACTTGTCTTTTACAATTCCAATCAGTTTTATGTTCTACTTAAACTACTATAACTATTACTTCCCTATTTACATAAAGAATTCAATTGTTGTAAAGAAACAAACCATTGTCAGTTTTGGATCAGATTACCGTAAAATAAAAATGTGAAAAGAGATGTAGAATTATATCTACTTAATGATTATTACTCATTAAGGAAAATTATAGCAATTTTATCCCATTTTAAAATAATTTCTCACAAATTATTTTATTTTAACGTACGAAGCCGATTAAAAGAAAAAAAAAATTAATAGTCACGATAAATAAATTAATGCAACTTTCTAATTTAGTGTTTTGTATTTTATACATACTAAATAAATAATTATTTGCAATATATTATTTACTTCTTAAATAATTTATCAATCATGAAAAATAATTTTTTTAGTTTTAAATGATAATACATAATATCAATAAAGCCTGCAAAAAATATAATCGGAAATATTAATAATAGTTTAATAATTTGGTAATCTTATTTTATGTAGATTTTTGTAGATTGTACCTGTGATAAAGAAAAAAAAAACATTATTAAAAATCGTAAAAAAATATTGGGTAATTAATTAAAAAAAAAAATTAATTTTTCCCCCAGGGAAAGAATGCACTAAATACTCAATAATACCTAAGAATGTATTTAAGTGATGAAGACTATTTTAAGATAAAATAAAATTAATTTGTATTCCTCAAACTGTTTAAATATTGACTAAGAGATAAAATAAAATACAAAAAATTACAAAAGTTTAATTTTAAAGATGCTAAGAAATACGTTATCCGTGTATTATTGAGATGTGTAGTTTTTATTTTGTCAAGTTCATGAGATTAGTTCTTAAAAAAAAAAAAAAATATCTCTACTGTTATGGTTGGCAAATCATAAATGTTAGAATATAGGTTTTACATTTTAAAAATTCTTAAAAAATAATTTAGATTAAAAATATTCCTGTAGATTTATCCAATAACGTACATTCTATACACAATATACTCAAACTATATAAACTTAATACTCAAATAAAGCAATTTGAATTTTCATGTTGAAAAAGTTAAAAATTAAATTTGTAAGCTAATGTTAATTTTTTCATAAGGAAATCAATTAAAAAAAAAAATCTTTTTATAAGATACTATTTACTAAAATATTAATAACGTTTGAATTAAAAGTTTATTTATGTATTTTAACTTTTTTTATACGAATTTAAAACTGTTTAAACATAATTTTATCTAAATATGTTTGCAAAAATTGCCTAACAAATAATAAAAAACTAAAAGTAGTTTTGGGCAACATAAGATTTTAATTATTTCTTATAAAACATAGGGTGAAGTTAAGATTTACCCCACTTAAATCTTATACCGATAGTTTTAATCGTTTATTAACAATTTTTTTTTTATATAAAAAAAAAAGAAAGAAAACAAACATTAATATTCGCAATTTTACTGCAGTATAAATTTTCAGTAATTCATTTTTCGACAATTGTATGTAAAACAAAAAATAATCCAAGTTGTCACATTATCGGTTTATTCTTTTACTTCATGATGTATTCTCTCATAGTTTATTGTATAAAAATAATTATAAGAATAACCATTAATTCGTTCGACTTACTAAGTTGTAGCAAGAAGAATATTTTTTAGTAAAACACGAATTATTCTAGTTGAGATAAAAAGAAATAATATATTTCAACAAGTAGATTAATGTTGCTAAGAAAAAAATTTTTCTTTCATTTATTGTGATAGAATATTATTTTCATAATGAAAATTTACTTTAAAAGTTATATAATATAAACATTCTAACTTACCTAAAATTAAAATTTATTTTAATCAAAAATTTAATAAATTTAGACTAATTTGATTTTTATAGCGATAAAATTATTTACAACGTGGTTTACGTAAAAGCTCGTAGATTTTATAGGCGTATTAACATATCAATAACAGTACTAAAAACGTTTTTTCTATAGATTATTACAGATTTTCAAAATAAATAAAATGGAAAAAAAATGTGAATAACTTTTATAATTTTCAAACATTATAAAAGATAAGATTTGAGAGTGTTTTTAATGTGAAATTAGAATGAAACAATTCAAAAATCCCTTCTTGAGGATAAAACTTGACTGAACTTTAAAGTTATATAAAAATGTTCATCTTAAATTAACAATTTTGTTTATTGAGATAAAAAAAAATTTAATTATACAGAATGGTTCCCTAAAATCAGTTCTACAACGTATTTATTGGATAGTTTAATTAAATGGAAAATAGATTGTAACGAATTTTTCACCATCTGTATTTATCAAAAAATTTCTAATAAAACTTTATATACTTAATCTATGATACTATATACACAGTTAACTCAAGCACGTGCGGGATTTTTCTACTGTAGAGGGAAAGTTAAAATTTTAGTTTTTCATTATCGAAAAGGTTTTTAAAAAGAGTTTTTATAAAAAATGTGTGTTTAGTAGAGTTTTTTTACAATATTTTTTATGTTGTACGTATTGACGGTGATATCAAAAGTCTTATTTTTTAAAAAGTAATAAGTTAGTAGCAATCATTATAACCCAATAGAGTGAAAAAGTGTAATAAAATAATAAGCAGCAAATACATTAAGATATCAAGAATTATAATAACTGCATTAAACTAAAATCATATTGTAATTTGACCATTGCTATAATTATAATGTAAAATGAATAAAAAAAGTGTATGTACCGTATCATTGTACAAGTTTTAATAAAAAAAACAAAAAAAAAAAAAAAAAAATTGGCTATCGTAAAAAACTAGTAATAAATAAATAAATTTTAAAAATATATTTGTATATTTTCAAACAAAATAAAATAATTTAACTTTAAAAAAAAAAAAAGAAGAAGACTTTTGGCACAACAAATAAAGTGAAGTTAGTAAAATGTAGTAATGATCTTCTTTCACGTTTTTTTTTTAGTGAATAAGTAATTTTTTTCTTTTATTTTTATCTCAAGAATAAGAAATTATTTGTTATATATTTTAATCGATAAATAAAATTATTACACAGGAATAAATTAATAAATAATTGGTTGAATATTTACATATATTAATACGTAAATGAATTTTACCTTGTAAAAACGAGAGTCGTAATTCCGATTCGTAACGAAAAGAAAACGCATAGAAAGAAGAAAATATGTATTCTAAATTTTATTTACGCACCAAGTTTTAATATGAAAACAAAATTTTCAAAATAACGGACACACAAAACTTTCAAACACGTGATCAGCACGTGGGTAAAACGACAAATAAAGTCACATAAAAAATAACTTAAGTTATATCGAAATACCTTGCATGAGGATGGTGATTTCTTAAAAATATGGCAGCCAACAGCGGGCGCATAATTCTCGGATCCTTCGTTAATGAATCCGATTAGACAAAAGGCTTTTTTCTAAGAAGGAGTGAAGAGGCCCCTCGAGAGGCGCGCGCGTGCGCTGTACCGCGGAGCATGTGTGTAAATGCAGTTTGGATTTTTCCCTAAGAGTAAACAATACTTCGTGTATCGGAGGCGCGTCGGCAAAAATCGCACTGTTTTTTTGAATGCGACGAACGAGTGTAAATAAACGTTGAAATGAATAAACTAATCGAGGATCCATCATAGTTTTATCGCTATATTTTAAATGAAGTTATAATTATGACAATATTAATTACCTTCATATCTAGTGGTCGCTGATGCCGGTGTTTCACAGCTGGGCGGAGCGGTGAAGGCGTTACAACTGCTGGTGCACTCACACCCGGCGCACATTTCTTGGGCCTCGCGTCCTCGCGTTCATTTGTCCGGCACTGCTCGAGACGACTTTTGTTTTTGCTTGCACCACAACAACTAAACAGCCGGCACGCACGGGATAATGAAACCCTTGCATGCACAGGGGTTCGGTTGAAGCGGCGGAGGGGAGTGAGTTTCATTACAGGGAGGGGGTGACTGCCCACCATTCTACCACCACTACCGCTACCACCACGACCTTCAACCGAGGGAAATGCGCGAACAAATTTTCTGCAGAAGTGAAAGTTTTCTCCTCCTCATCCCTTATTCCTCGTTCGCTCATTCTGTCCTATGCAAGTAATAATGAAAGAACTCATCATTACGAAGATCGAAAAGGATGCTTTTTCCTTGGGACTTAAAAAAATAATGTAATCGAGCGACTAGAGCTCGAGGGCGTTTCTTAAGAAATCAATATTGTCTTGGGACATCACTGTCTGAACACCTCGTTTGTTTATACTTTTTACATTAATTCTTGTAACTTTCCATGCGATACCGTGGACCAAGAATTTTACGTTAATTATTCATTCGAACTACTTTTATAAACATCTCTCTGTAAATTTTTCTAAAATTCCATCGTTTTAGTAACCAGGGTTTGAATTTTAAAATTATATTTTTTTAAAGAATAAGAATTATGATTGTACACTCTTATATATTTTTTTAAAAGAAAATAATTTCCTAGTTACATATTACACAAAAAGTTTCAGTAAATATAGTAAACTTTAGCCTCTATACAAGTAATAGAAATTTTGTAAATATGAATTCACAAAAGAGAAACTGAAACATCTTACTATGATGTAGAAAATGGAAAATCTAAATATATTACAAAATAATATATACAAGTAAATTTATGATAATTTATTCAAATTTTAAGAGAATAAAAATAATTAAATTAAATTCTGAATGTCAATAAAGTTACCGAAGTAAAATTAATCTCTTAACTTATTAATATACTTGAGGTATGTAGGAAATATTTAATTTCATTAAATAACTGATTAGAAAACATACGCAATATTTACTGATTGATCTTCAAAAAATATAGTAATTTATTTTTTACCTTTTCTGGAAACATTTAGTTTTGTAATAACTTACCTTAAAAATATGTTTCTAATACATAAATTATCAAGCACATAAACACATATGAAAACGTAAAAGTAACTCACTTTAATCGACTGTGATTTAAATATTACGGACAATAAATTTTAATCAAGTTATGATATTTGTCAATCTATAAATCAATACTCATAAATAGTTAACAATAGATATTAATTCTTTACGAAATTTTGATACAATATAAAATAATTCACTTTAATGCATCAAACCTATTAGTACGCTCCTTTATTCTTTATTATAACTTTTTTAATAATGTTTATAATATAACTGTTACATTTAATAGTATTCAACATTCTATAGTAAAACTATATGTAGCGTAAGCAATTAAATAGTTTACAGTTAACACAAAAAACACTGCTTTTGATTTCCAGTACAATTGCACCGTGATAAAATTGATTCGCTAATAATTTATGTATGAATATAAAACATGAATATATATATATATTGAATTCTAATAATAAAAAGAATTATTTTAAAATAATATAATCTTATAATTACGTAGTAATTGTCACATTAAAACTTAAT